>ANSM01002836.1:0-59530 GCA_000347735.1 Cercospora canescens BHU | reverse complement strand
CCGCCGCCGCTGGTCGCAGCAGACCCAGCCCGCTCTCCGCCCAGTCCGCCCTCGCCCACCGCCAGCTTCTACGACATGTCGGACGACGAGGAGAGCGAGTACAGCACCATCCGCCACAGCAAGACGGGCAAAGGCGTCAAGTTGCTATACTGCAAGAGCAAAGTCTACGTGCACCCCACCCAGTCGGCCAAGGACAACGTCGACGGCTGGCTCGCTCTCGTGCAGCAGAAGCCCGCCGAAGAGGCCGGCAGCAGCACTTCCACCAAGCCCCAGAGGACTGACTTGCTGCTTGCCTGGGTGCCCGACAACACCCTCGGCTCCGAGACCAGAGACACCTACACCAAAGTCGAAAGTGCCGACATCGAAGCACCGCCCAACCAGCGCAACCTCGTCCCCCGACCCCCCGTCGTCACGACCCACAGCTCAAGCTTGGGCACGTATGCCTTTGCCGTGCCCGTGTCCGACATCTTCTCCATTCTGGTCCGTCCTCCGAGCACCGGATGGTGGTTCGGAAGCGTCATCATCAACACCCGCGCGGGAGACAGTTTCCCTGCCCTCTTCTTCCACGATTCCGAATGTCAGTCGACCATTGCACAGCGAAAGAAGCTGCAGAGGGAAAACTTTAGCATCAGCGCGGAAGATGGCCACATGTTCTGGGGAGGTGATCAGGTGGTGGAGTGGCTGAAGAAATATGTCGTCGTCGAGAGATCCGTGCAAGAGCCGAGCGTGTACATGATTGATCCCAGCGATGCAGACAAGCTGTCGTTTGGGAGTGGAGGAAAGCCGACCCCAGACAAGGTCAAGAATGTGCTCGAAGGCAAGCACAAGGATGAGCCGAGCAAGGACAAGAGGAAGAGTGCCGGCCAACAAGATCCTGTCATGAAGGCATTGCAGAATGCACGATGGAACTTCATGGAGAAGATGGCTCAAGTGACCACGTTCACGCGCAGGACAGCGCAGGCTGTGGCAGAGAACAAGAACATCCCACCGCAAGTTCGGCGATTGATGCAGAATCCACAAGTACAGACCGTGTCGGAGGAGTTCGACTCCGCAAGGATATATCTGGCGAGATGGGCGATGGGCATCGCCGAGCAATCCGAACGAGAGCGGAACCAGCGAATCTGGACTGCCAAGGATGTGCTGGAGCTGGAAGATACCGAGCTGGGCGAGTTTGAGGTGCTCGATGTGGAACAGGGCATGAGCTTGGCCGACAGGAGAAAGCCAGTCAACCTCCAGGAGTGGGAGAGCTACTTCAACGCGAGGACTGGACGACTGGAAAAGACACCGGATGAAGTGAAGGAACGCATCTTCCATGGCGGCCTTTCACCAGACGATGGTGTCCGCAAAGAGGCGTGGTTGTTTCTGCTTGGTGTATACGAGTGGGACAGCACGAAAGAAGAGCGTCACGCTCACATCAACAGCTTGCGTGACGAATACATTCGCTTGAAAGGCGCATGGTGGGAGAGAATGGTAGACGAAGCCGGCACTCTCGAAGAGCGTGAGTGGTGGAAGGAGCAAAAGATGCGGATCGGTGAGTCTTTCTCTGAATTCAATACTGGCACTGCTGCTGATGGGTTCGCTGACCGTGCCGTCCATGGCCTGATAGAGAAAGACGTGCATCGGACTGACCGACACATCCCGCTGTTCGCCGGCGAGGATATTCCCCACCCTGATCCCGACAGTCCTTTCGCTGACGCAGGAACCAACGTCCACATGGAACAAATGAAAGACCTTCTCTTGACATATAACGAGTACAACCGCGACCTCGGCTACGTCCAAGGGCTGTCCGACCTCCTCGCCCCCATCTACGCCATCGAACAAGACGACGCCGTCGCCTTCTGGGGCTTCGCCAAATTCATGGAACGCATGGAACGAAATTTCCTCCGCGACCAATCCGGCATGCGCCTCCAACTGCTGACCCTCGACCAACTCGTCCAACTCCTCGACCCCAAACTCTACAAACACCTCGCCAAAGTCGACAGCACCAATTTCTTCTTCTTCTTCCGCATGCTCATCGTCTGGTTCAAACGCGAATTCGAATTCGAAGCCATCCTCCGCATGTGGGAGGCCCTCTGGACAGACTACTATTCCGCGGATTTCCACCTCTTCATTGCGGCGGCGATTTTGGAGAAACATCGCAATGTCATCATGGAGCATTTGAAGGGGTTTGATGAGGTGTTGAAATATGTCAATGAATTGAGCGGCACGATCGATTTGTATTCTACGCTCGTGAGAGCGGAGAGCTTGTTCCGGAAATTTCAGAGGATGGTCGAGGCGATTGATCGGAAGAACCATTTCCCTGAGGCGCCGGTTGTGGTGAGGCAGAGATTGCCGCTGCCCCCGCCGAGGAGTAATTCGGGAGTGACGAGGCCGGGGAGTGACGGACGACCGAGGACGGAGAGCTCGAGTGGTGCGACAGTTTCGGGGAGGGAACAGCGGCCTGGAGAGGCTGTGGGTGAAGCGGCGACGAAGGCGGAGAAGGAGAAGGTGATTAGTACGGAATTGAGAGCGCTGTTGAGTCGTGAGCCGGCGAAACTTTCCAAGGAGGAAGTGAGAGAGCATTCTTAGATGGCTATGAGGGCGGTGATGATTTTATGAAACGAAAGTTGGATATCGAGGCATAGTGTGGTATTGCATGACATGAATGGGAACCTGACGCAGGCGTTTTGAGGTCGGATCGGATCGGTGATGGAGGGTGTTCTGATACATGACGGGATGATTGAAGGGTGGGAAAGGGCACTTGGCCTTAGAGCAGGGCACAACAGGACACGATACTGAGATACTATGAAAGAGAGGAGAAGCATTCTCGGAGCCGACTGGCGAATGAGTTGATACACTACGCTCAATCACATTCATGACGCTGCGCTACGCTACCTATTCCAGAAATTCAAACCCTGCTATTCATCTATAAAAATGCATGTGCGAGTCCTCCTGGCTCGCCCTTCCTTCGTATCTACCATCCATACGTCTCCGTCCACAGGGCAATCCCCTGCGCCCCCGTGCCCTTATGCACAGCTCTCTCATCTGACAGCCTCGCCACGAACGTCCTCGTCTGCGCAGTGATAGATAGTCCTCCACAAACGACCACTGCCGTTTCGCCCAGAGCGTTTTCCACCGGGCCCCGGATCAGTGTTCCGACGTCGGGCCGCCCGGAGAGGAACGTGAGAGTGGAAGGGTTGGATGTTGTAATCGTGAGGGGGATGGTTTGGAAGGGGGAGGAAGAGTTGTAGCTGGATGTCGAGGAGGCGGAGAGGGAGGGTGCGTGGCGAGGTTTGGGTGCTGAGGTTGCGATGGCGACGTCGATGGATTGTTTGGTGAGATCTGCGTTGCTGGGAGTTGGAATTCGCTGGGGCTCCGAGGCGGATTTTGTGGTGTGGATGTAGATTTGTAGATATGGTTTGTTAATTTCTTTTGATTGTTGGAGGATCGCTTCGAGTTCTTGCTCGAACCAAATGAAGTGGTCTTGGGATCGTATGATCCAATGGAGAGTGATGTTGCGGAGACAGGTTTCACGTTGCATCAGATCTTGTAAGAGCGGAACGATGAATGTTGCGCCTGTTGAACACGCTATCAGGACTGCAGTCTCGCAGTGCGAGATGTCGGGCGGAGTGCCCCAAGGGCCGCTGATGAAGGCCCTATGCCTCAAACTCGAGGCACCCTTTTTGGTGGCGGACTTGTACAAAGTTCGGGAAAAGCCGGATTTTGCTTGAATGAGCAGTTCTAGTCGCCCGGCTGTGGGAGTGCTCGCGATGGTGAAGGGATGGAATTCCAGAGGACGCAGGCCAGGCATGTACAGGTAAACATGTTGCCCAGCTTGCCAAGTGAAGTCTGGGCGATCGATTGAGAGGCGAATGATGTCTCCTGAGAGTGCTTGAAGGCTTGCTTCGTATCCTGGTGACTTTGAAGAAGATCGGCCCAGCAAGTGCGTGTTCCTCGCGATGCCCCAAACAATGCGAACGCCCCAATCAAGGGACACGAAAGCCACAGACACCCAGATATTATATCTTGCGTAGCTGGGCACATGAACGTAGAGCAGCCATAGCAGTGTACCAGCAGCTGCGATATGCTGCAGCACAAAGAGCTCATAGCACAAGTCCCGGAAGAAGCCAAAACCGGACAGCAACATCCAGGTCACCACGCCCCAGGCACCAAAGCCGTATTTTACCATTGGCATCATGTCCATCTGCATCGTGACGATCTTGACCAAACTCCATTCTGTGTAGAAGAAAGACCAATGTACTATTGCGGTAAGCCACATTGTACGTGCCGCCCATCTGTGCAGCCAGTTGAAGCGTTCGTAAGAGATGCCGGTCAGAATGCTGATGGGGTTGAATTTGCATGAGAGCAGATAGACGAATGGTATCTGCGTGACGGTGACCCAGGCGGCCCTAAATCCCACCTTCTCCCACTTGTATGCGTACATGGCGTCACCTTTCTTCAATATTGTGCCTGTCCATAGGAATGACAAGATGACAATCCAGTAGAATGCCAATGTGAGCCATTTGCCGAGAGGGAGGGGACTGAAATATCTGCTTATCCTGCCTGTGAAATACACCGGCTGTGGATATGACATTTCTCGAGCTGCAGCCGTTGCTGTGGCAAATGCCTGTGAAAGCCATCCTCGGGGTCGTGAAGGTACACTTTGCGCATCCCGACGTTGCAGTTTTAATCTTGACCTTGTCTGTATCGTATTGGCCAACTTGATGACGGCAAGGAGTCCAATGCAGGCCGCGATTCCATACCAAAGACCTCTCCCAAAGGTCTCGTCTTCCGGAGTGAAGACGCCCCCACTCATAGTCATGCCGCTCATGTCATGGCCGTCGTGACGCTTGGCGTTCATCGACATGCTGGGCAGTGTTGAATATGATGAAGATTCGAATGCTGAGTTGGCCTTGTTCCGCACTCGAAAGCCTTTGGCATCAGTTTCCAGTTGTCCCCGATGATGCCGTGCGCGCCGGGATTTGCAGGAGGCTGATCATGAGGCGAATTCGGGCAATACTGGGCCTGGTGTTGGTTGCGCTAGAGCTGCATCTGTTCTGCCGAGCTCCACTTTCGTCTCTTGTTCGCGATCTTGTCTGCGAGTCCAAACATCTGTGCCTGCACTGTGCTGTGTTTCTGGGAGATTCTGGCACAGCGGCTGTGGAGGATAGTTGCGATTAAGCTTCCGAATACATGCTCAGAGCTAGTCCAATATAGCTCATTTCTTGGCGTTGATGACCCTGCAGCCCATGGTCCAGGCCAGTGGGAAATCAGTCAACTCGCGCACGAATAAGGATCTGAACGGTGCAATGTTAGCCGTTCCCGCGGGTGCCAGCAACGTTATCACCGTCCACGTGGGTGTGTTCGCGAGACCTTTTAATATCAGCCCAGCCCCCTGCTGAGGGCGGGCCGAGTTGGTTTTACTTTTCCTTTGCCTTCCTCCACTTCACGTCTTCAACCACACAGTTTCCAACAAGCAGTCTTCATCATGGTGCGCTCCCTACTCTTCGGTCTCGCTGCTGCGACACTCGCCTCAGCGCACTTCACGCTCAACTGGCCGCCCTCGGCCGGGTTCGATGACGAGCAAGAGCCCAACGCACCTTGTGGTGGCGCCACCGTCACTGTCGACGACAACGCCCAAGAGATCAATGTGGATCGTTTTGCCGTCTCTATCTTCAGCTCTCACCCAGCTGGGTCTTGGTCATTCTTCGCAACCACCAACACCCAAGAGCCGTACAACTTCACCGAGATTGTGCCTGTCATCAACAGCACGGGTCTTGGGGTCTTCTGTCTGAACTACCTCAGAGCGCCAGCAGACTTTGCGGGCCAAAGCGGAGTGCTCCAGGTGATTGACAGCTCTGTTGATGGTACCCTGTATCAGGTAAGATTTGCGAAAGCCATGGTACCCAAGGACGTTACTGATTGAGCCAGTGTGCACCCGTCAAATTCGTGTCCGGTGCGAACAACACCGTCTCAGAATTCTGCACGAATCAAACCTCGACCTTCACGGCGGAATGGACTGGCGAGTCGAGCTCAGTTGAACAAGAGTCCAACTCGTCGGACTCCACACAGGGTGGCTCGAGCGCATCTTCAACGACTTCAAGCGCTGGAGCTGCCGCTGCCACCGCAGTCGGCAGCGTACTCGGGCTTGGGCTTCTTGCTGCCGGTCTGGCATTTTAATTGTTCGGGTGTATGGGATTAGCCCATGTCATGGATTGGTGGCAAAAGAACGACAACGTAGAGGGTATCGGCAACTCAAAATGTACTTTGATTGCCTTGACTGCTCGTTCGCTTCAGTCCTCCGTGTCGCATGACCCTTTTGTGCACGTCCTGCACATGCTTCGACCGTTCAACGATGTTGTGAGACGAAATGCTTGTTCTTTAGTGCTGACAAGCTTGATTCTTATTGCCCTTTCCTTGTCATCCCACATTTCGCTTAGCGGCCCGATTCCGCTGCGGGCATTCGCGTCAGTCTCGTGTCAGGCAACTTCCGCGCTCACTTTCATCCAAAACATGTCATTTCATCGCCTGACAATGGACGATCCGATCCTCCTCGGTCGCCCCTTTGAAGCTGGACGATTATGGCCAAGGTCACTCTTAGCTGAACTGCCAGACGAACGGAGTCTCTTCGGGAAATTTGACAGCACGATCGAGAACTTGAACGCACTGGAGCAGGACGATGCCGGATATTTCAGTCTTGACTTGAACCTTCCAGACTTGGAGGATGGAGAAAAAGAGCTTAAACCACAGCCAGCCGAGGTTGAATGTCCGCCACCTACTGCCGGTGGGAACCTCACCAAAGATGAAGACAACCTAGTGTGGGACTTTAACCCAGACGAGGATGACGAACCCAAGCTACCCAAGCTCTGCACCTGGGAGGACTTTCAACGGCAAAGAAATCCAGATGCGGAGGGAGCTGCATATCTATCTGAAGCGGGACCAGCTGCCTTTGATGCATTGGCCACATCCTTCGAGAGGAGCATTGGCGTACTACCAGCGAACTACGTTCTCAAAGCGCTGTGCTTGCTGACGCTTGGCCGCTCATCTGGTCTGTTCCAGTGGAATAATGATGAACAAACATTCAATCCAACTTTGGAACATGTGGTAGTGACGGGGACGAGTTTAAGTTGCTCGAGCAGCCTGACCAAGGACCTTGTGTCAGCGGGCACCATGATCGTGAGGCTTCGCACTTTTGCCAACTCTTATCGCATTTCGAATGTCTGCCCTGCAGCAGTGGCATTGCGCTCTTGCGCGGCTCTCGTTCTTGATGCCATTGAGGAGAGAATCTCTCGTGACGTGAGCAGTGTCCGGTCCGCGCTTCAACTACAGCAATTGGTAAAGCGTCCCGCAAAGTTACTTGTGCTTCTCAACGCGATGTGCCAAATAACGAAAGCAGTCGATTCCGATGAGGATTTCTTGTCACTCTTGTCAGAGTTTGTGCAAGAATTAGCTGAACGGGAACCACATTTCTGTGCTGTCTTGCAATCAATATTAGCTAGGGTCTCAGCGCCGTGGCTCGAGAGACTGTTGGCAGACCTCGGCTTGGGTGCTGAGATGCCAGGAAGACACCAAGCAGGTCACGATGTCGGTGATGGTGACCACGCGCAAAAACATGAATTTCTAAGCCACGATGATTGTGATCTTATACGAACCACGAAAGATGCAGTTGCGCTGCTCAGAAATCAATCACCAGATCATCCACTGTTGTGTCATGGCAGTGGTTCTATCGCGATCCGCCTGGTGGATGTAAAAGATTACTGGACACAAGCAGACTACCTTGCTAAACAATACGAAGAGAATGCGATACGCGCCATCCTAGGTGGAAGTGGTAGGCCGGGGATGGATACTTTTGATGTTGATCAATCTGGGTGCAAGTCCGGAAACATCCTTCCATGGGATGAAGGGCCCGAAAATTACCTTGCAGGATTGGACGTTTCAATATCTGGAAGGCCAGGACAGCAGGCGACAGAGACTGAGCAACTTCGCGATGATGTACTGAGCGCCGTAGCGGCTGATAGCGAGGAAGCTTCAATTGGGCTCACAGGCACATCAGCATCCTTGTCTCCTGTCGAGCAGTTCAGACCCCTGATCAGCACTCAGCACAAGCTCGTCAGCGGGGTGCTATTGCGCCAACTGCTACGGCAACACGAATTGCACAAGCATCTGATGCTGCAGCGCGACTTTCAACTGCTCGGAAATGGCACCTTTACTGCTCGCTTGTCGAGGGCCCTTTTTGACAAAGATGTGCAGTCTGCTGAGCGGAGACGGGGGGTGGTTCCCACTGGAGACGATATGGGACTCCGTGTCGGGGCCACAAAGGATCAGAGATGGCCACCGGCAAGCTCAGAACTACAGCTCTCCCTGATGGGTTTGTTGGCCGAAGCGAGCAACAGCGAGCAAACATCATCAGGCCAGCCATCTCTCCTGAGCTTTGCAATCCGCGAGCTGCCAGAGGAAGGAATCGAACAGGTCCTTGATCCGCATTCGATACATGCTCTCGACTTCCTGAAAATTCAATACACAGCCCAAGCTCCATTGGACTCGGTGATCACAACAACATCACTGAGCCAGTATGATATGATTTTTCGCTTCTTGTTGAAGCTGCTGAGGCTACTACACGTTACAGCAGAACTGCCTCGGACTGCGCCAGAGAGCCACTCTGAGCAAATTCACCCCGGGACGCTCTCTTTTTCGCATCGAGCGAGAGAATTCGTTGTTGTCCTTGCAGAGCACGTCATGAGCGTTGGCATCACCCCTCCCTGGCAGAATTTCATGGAAGCTCTAGCATCACTTGATCGAGACCTGCAGTCTGAAGACGAGAAGGAGGAAGTCGGCACGAGAACTGGTATTGATATTGAAGGTTTGCGAAAATTACACGAGACATGTTTGGACCGCATACGAACCCGACTTTTTCTGAAGAAGAAACAACAGAAGCTATATCGGGCTATAGAGGACGTGCTGAGCAGCGTACTCAGATGTGCCACCAGTCTGCAGACAGAGAACACCGATATCATCGGAAGAGCAGATAACGAAAATTTCGGGCACAAAATCGCATATCTGCTAAATACCCTGGCCGAGACAATCGAGAAGCCAGCGAAGACAAATTCTGCTGCAGACGCCGAGGATGCTGACATGACTCGTGTGCTCCTCGCAAAGTTGGACTGGAATGGATTCCACACTGGCTCAATCAGGCATGCACGCAGTGTAGCATGAGAATGTAGGGTGTCTTTCGTTGAGCTTTGCGGTATGTAGTCCTCGCAGTGATTGCTCAGAATGGACAAAGCTACATGGTAAGCGCCAAAGTCTGGGCTCTTTCTTGCCATGCATGCCATTGACGAAAGAATGTGTCGAGCGCGCCGCGGAAGGGGTGTCGTGGCTGAGCAGCCAAAACACGTGGCCATGGACCTAACAATGATCGGAGAGGTATCGTGGATCCGCTTGGTCGTGGTCCAGGCATACCTTAAAACTTTCTGCTGGTGTTGAAGCGTGGACCGCGACACTGTGTAACAATATGGACTGGGCGATGCCGCTATAAGTGCTCCCCCGACTTGCTGTCTGATCACCTTGACACAATTTGAGACCTTGAATTGCAAACCCGTTTGGAAATGGCTACTTTACAACTTGTTTCTCTTGTTGCGACTCTTGTTGGACTTTCAGTAGCGCAGAACGAACCAGGTTCTGCCAGGGGACTGGTGTGTCCGGACTCTAACAACAGAGAGTATGTTGCTCCCTCGGGCGCCCGGTTCCTCATCGAATGCTACATCGACCACTTCGGCGGAGACTTGTTAATGCAAAGCACGTCGAGGTTTCGAGAATGCGTCGATGCGTGCGATAGCACAGCTGGGTGCGTCGATGTCTCCTTCCAAGGCGCGGCATGCTATATGAAAGCTTCAGTGGGCCGGCCTGTTCAGAGTGACACTGTCTACGGAGCACGACTGATCTCACCTCCCACCACTCCTCTGGATTTCCCTCTGTGCCCCGCGAGTAATGGGACGAATTATACAACTACGAGCAACAAGACGTTCAGAGTGGAATGTGGGATCGACTACGTGGACCCAACGAATAAATATTTGGCACTCGTTGATGTCAATCCAGAGCGAGGAAGTGGAGAACGCTGGCTGCAGCGATGCATCGAGGAGTGTGCCAAAGTTCCCACTTGTGTTGACGCAAGTCTGAGTGGCAGTAAGTCCAGGATCTCTAGCTTTTGTGAAAGACGCCATGCTGACTTTGCAGGCGCCTGCTACCTCAAGGACACAATTGAGGGCACCACTGTCACTTACGATGACAACGTCTTTGGTGCCCGACTGATTGATCCACCCCCTCCGCAAGCGCCGCGGCCGTCTGCATCCGCAACTTCTGCTGCTCCTCCCTCGCCTACGACCACTGCCATTCGTTGTGGAGGTACCAACTCAGCGAACGGGACCATTTATTATGACATGACAAGCGGAGTCAACAAGACTTTCCTGATTGAATGCGGAGTTGATTATGCTACTACGAGAGAAGAACTCATAAGCTCTGCCGATTTGGGTGGTCTTTCCGGAGGACTTTGGCTTACTGAATGTATCAGCCTGTGTGCCATAACGGACGGTTGTGTTGACATCAGCCTGAGTGGCAGAGCCTGCTACTTGAAGTCCAATGTTGCTGGGCGGGAAATCGTTCGACAAGCGGAAGATTTCGGTGGCGCCCGACTCCTGTCTCCTTTGCCAGGAAGTGGACCAGGAAGCAACATCACGACGACCTCTCCTCCGTACCCAATACCCACGCCAGCAAATGCTACGAGTGTGGCGTTACCAGCAAATACTACCAGTATCGCTACTCCGGCGCCTTCAGTCCCAGTGAACGAGACTGTTACGACGTCTCTCGTTGATGAGACGACAGTCGCTTTGCCAGCGAGTGGAACGACTGAGGCATCTTCGACTGCCTCTTCCGTTGAGGTCGTCACGGTGATCCCACTGCCAGCTAACGAGACTGTTGTGCCGTCTTCATCTGTTTCTTCGACCGATGCTGTCACCACGACCACTTCACAAGCTGCAGGATCGACTTCATTGCTTCTCTCATCAACTCGCATTTCCTCAGCATCTCCTGCCGCCACATCTGCAGCAACTTGCAATGTAGACACAGCACCACAATGCCCAGCATGTGACCGTCGATTTATATGGATTGAAGACCAAGACGATCTGGAGAATTCCTACACATTCCGCATACGGTGCAGAGTCGAATATCTTGGGGGTGCCATGGAAGGGGGTGGTCGCGGCTACACTGGATCACAGGGCTTCAAGTCTTTTGTTGAGGATTGTGCCTCCACTGAGGGCTGCATTGCTGTTTCTTACAACTTCCAGCAAGGCATTTGCTCCTTTAGCAGCACGATCGAAGGCAGCAGCCGCACGAACAACAGCATTTGGGGAGCATTTGCGATGGTTTGAGGATTAATGTAATGTCGTATGGCTGCATGCGCATCTATAAGCGAGAGGGTTCTGGGAATGGAGAAATTATGTCGTGAATTCGCCTTTTGCATGTGTTCGAATTGAGCTCAACTGCTGGCATGGGTCCAATAGCTTGATAGTACTAGCAGTCTCTCGATCCTCTGCTCTCACTGTTCTATCACTTTCTATCCCTACTGTGCTGCAGTCGAGCTGCAGCTGTCACTTCGGGCTTTCGCAAGTGCGAGGCAATGCAGAACAGAGATTGAGCTCTAAGCTGTGACAGTGACTGTCTCTTGGGCCTGTACTACTGGGCGTACCGTAGTAACTGGTATTGCAGTCGCAGTTGCAGTGTTCGCGACTGTTCGCTGCAGAGATAGTGTTGCAAACGCTGTCGCGGCTTGATATGCTGGTACAATGGTGACAATCTGTTGCGTGCTTGTCTGTACAATCGTTGTCGTGATCACTTGGAGCACGATCGCTGTAGTCGGCACGGCTGTGATGCCAAAATAAATGGAAGTCGCATCTGGCCCCGTGGTCGAGAGCCTAGTAGTCAGCGTGGCAGTAGTGGCGACCGTGACGAGTCGAGATAGTGTCGACACAGTGGTCACAGGGTAGGCCGACAGAATTGTCCGAGTAATGTATGCTGTGTTACGATATTGGACTTGAGCGGGCGGGAAATAAATCTGTTGGACTTTCTTGTCAGAGCAAGACGCAGCATGTCATTTGGCATTTGTGCTCACCTCATCGATACCAGCATAATCCCGCACTCTGATACCTTCTACGGTGTAATCGCTGGGTCCCACAGCATTTGCTCCGAAACCGATAGGATAACGGGAATTTGGCTGCCCCTCAACGTAATCGTTGAGTCTGAAAAGCTGACAATTGCCATCGTCGTTCGCTTCAAGACTCACGTCAGCCTCGGCAAGTACAGTCGTCCATATACTCACCACCATAGACTCCATCATCTGACGTCGTTACCGGAGTCCAAGTCCACGCCATACACTGTCTATTTTGAGTATGGCCTATCGAGACCTGTCAGTTATATACGGCGAGCGTTCATGGTATGAACCCACAAGTTTCAAAGCACAGCCACAAGCTACTGACGCCTCCAATGTCAGGATTCAGGTCTAAGTTGGCGGGCGCCTGTACACCACATCGAACTATGAATCAGCTAGCATAGTTCAGTGCGCGACGCGAACCATAGTTCAAGGTGTTGTTCCTCGAGGGGCAGGCCAGCTGTTGTGAGCCCTGTGCCGCAACGTGTGTTGCCCATTGCACTAGCAAATAGAGTATCAAGACTGATAGGGAGCTCATTCTTCTCGGTATATTGAACAAGGCAGTGTCCGTTGCAACCAGCAACAAAGCTAGATATGTGCATACGAAACCAAGGAGTTTGCGATTTGCTTGGCGCCTGCAGCATCGTCTTTGCATTCCAAGACGACCAGTTGGAAACACCTGGACCCAAGGCGGCGGAAACTACTCAATGAAAGCACGTGTTGCGCGGCTATCTCTGGCTCGTGCACTAGCCCTAGACTGAGCGACTTGAATCTTGTGTGCTTAATCTCAAATCACGTTGGCGCGTATAAAGTGTGCCTTTCGTCGACTCAATTCAGTCGCAGGAACAACAAAAAGGTTCCAGCTCGACTTCTACAAATTCGACCAGGAGCCACTACTGCCCGAAAACCTGCGTTATGCCACACTTCTAGAGCGGAGATACTGCTTCCTGGTGACTGCAGCTTATCATCGCGGGTTGTGGTCTGAGAAAACGGCATCTGACGCCGTGTGGTCCCGCCATACGCGACGTAATCTCATGTTGGTTTGTGAAGTAATTCTGGGTGCGGATCAAAGGCACCTGGAGCCGGTGCATTCAACAGCTGTAAAGCAGTAGCGTGAACTTCTTTCGGTGCTGCGCTGGCATTCTTTTCATATGGTGACCGTAGCAGTCTGCTGGTATTGCGCCGTTGACCTGACAGTCGTCACGGGAAGCTGCGTATTAACGATAGTGTTCTGCAATGCAAGAGTACTAAGCGCCGTCTCGACCACAATCGTAGGCACTATTGTTGGCACCACCGTTACGACTTGCTGCGTGGAAGTCTGGACAACTGTGATCGTGAAGATTTGAACTGAGACCACTGTGGTTGGCACAACCTGCAAGGAAGGATAGGTCGCTGTTCGGTCGGGCAAGATGGTCGAAATTGTTGTGGTTCGGGTAACCGCTGACGTGAAAGTGGCCGCACTTGTCACGATTGATATCGTTGTAAAGGGATAGGCGGACATGATCGTGCGAGTGACAAATATGGTGGTGAAATATTGTACTTCGGGGGGCGCATAGTAGATCTAGCTTATGTGATTAGTATCGAGTCTTGATTTGAGGGGACACAGGTCATCTCACCTGATCATATCCAGCCCAATAACGGGCCTTGATGACTCCGATGGTATTTGTACCATCGTCCGAACTCGGTCCGAATGAGATCGGCAGTCTTTCATTAGGCTCATCAGGCTCAGTGTCCAATACAGTCCAGCCATAACAATTTCCCATGCTTGTTGCGCTGTCAGGCGCATCTGGCCCAAGCAGTCAGTCGGACGTGGTTGTTCGTAGGAATAGAATCCTACCTGGATCGGAAGGTACAAAGTTCCATGCAAGGCAGTATGGATCAACATGACCTGATCAGACTGTCAGTTTCGTATGCCCAAGTACGTGGGTTTGGGACTGTACAGAGAATTAGGCATTGCGATTTCGTTACATCAGACTGTGTGACGTCGAAATCATCGTCTAGAAGCGAGAAAAATGATGTGCTGCATTAAACGATGTACAGCTCGCGTCCTACCGGGGCGGCATTGAACCACTGTAGAGTGTTGTTGTTAGCAGGACAAGAGAAGTCGCTCATATCGGCAACGGCTCTGGGGACCCAGGGAACAGAAACGAAGAATGCTAACAGCCGTAGGGCTCGCATCTCGACAGGACCGGGACGTGGGCAGAGACAATTGATGGCAGACGCTAGAATGTCCAAAAGATGAGAGGTATTTGCCTTCCCAAATGTGTCTCTTGTGCATACCGCCACGGCCCGCGTGTACATTCCACGGATCAACTTTCGCGTGCCGAATGCCTGCCATCAAACACCTTTGTGTGATAATGCATCACAGAGGCATCTCGCACAGCAGGACACTGTGCAGCCGAGTCATGGAACGAGACATCCCAAGGACCCCAGCCGCCGGATCGGCAACTAGTGGATGTTCTTCGGACTCGTGCCGCGTTACCAGGAGCCAGCTTGACAGTCGCAGATCCGAGACAAGGAGTCTAAAGCTGGAGACTTGCACGAGCATCATTGCATGGTCATCATGAGCATGTCCCAACCTCCCGGAATGGGGATTCGTGTGGATGGGCTGCGGCGTGCTTCGGCAAACGAGCTGAAATCCAGCCACTGTCAATAGGGTGTGGCTGCATGTTGCTACGTCCGGTAGGGATGGGTATGATCTGTACACAGTGTTACAACTTGTTCGGAGCGCGGCGTCGCGCATCTATCGTCCTCCTGCTCGCTCGGCCTCAATCTGTGCTTTCAAGTCTTGCAACACCTGCTCCCGTTTACGAAGATGCGCTTCTAGTCCATCGACTTGCTCTTTCACTATCGCGATCTCATCGTTGAATGATTTCAGGCTTTGTCCGCTCTTTGCTTTGCCCTCGCCATTCTCCAGGTCGCGCAATTCTCGTCTCTTGTAATCCAGCAGTTGCTCCAACTCCCGCTTCACAAGTGCAGGCTTGGAATCTTCTCGTCTTCCACCCCGCGATCGTTTCTTTTCAGCTGCTTCTTCCACTTTGGCCATCTTTTCCTCGATCTCCTTCAGCTGCTTCCTCAGCCGCACCTCCTCCCAATCCGCGTCCTTCGGCGTGTTGCCGAAATCGGTACCCTTTGGTTTCCGCTCTCCCACGCCCAAGCGGGACAAATACGTGTCGCCGAATTTGGCTTTCTTCCCCGTCAAAGTGTCGTCGCGCTTGTTCGTTCCCCAGCGATCAGCTGCGGACTGCACACGATCAATGTTGTATTCTATTCTGCCTTGTTCGAATGTCGCTCGGAGAGAAGGAGGAACAGATCGTGGTATTCTGTAGCCTTCGTGTCTGTTATTGAGAATGTGCAAAAATGCTAAGCAAGCGTCCTTGTTGATGCCTTCCTCGCTCTTTGGATTGACCAAGTTCCATGCGCTTCTGACATCCGTATCCGGAACGTCGAGGCTCTCATATAATTCAGCAAGCGCCTCAAAGCGTATGAGCCCGGTTCGTGTATCTCGGCTCGACGTGTATATCTCTTCGTATTTGCTTCGTTCATTCGGCGGCATATACCAGTCGAACCCGTCTTTTAAGCCCTCATTGCCCTCGTCATCATAGTCCGGCCGCTCCCACCTCTCTCCTCCACCACTGACAGCACGCGTCGCCTGGACAAGATGCGCCTTGCTCTCCGGCACCAGCCAATCCGGTAGTGTCTGCGGCACGTCCAAGTATTCTCCATTCATGATATCATATATCAGGCGCATCGCAACACAGAACTCCTCAAAATCCAAGCGGCCGTCATTGTCGACATCTGCCAGATCCCAAATCCTCTCCAGCTTATTTTCAGGCAGCTGTGAGTTCTTGAGCACGGAGGCAGCCTGGGTGCCGTCCAGATGTGATGAGCCATTCGAGAGTGATGAGAAGATCTCCCAGTAGCGGTCGATCTCCCATTGTTCAATCCTTTTTTCAGGCATGGTGGATATGGCTATGGCGGATGTGCAGTGCAGCGTAGTGTATTTGTGTTGTATCGTGAGAGTTGTCTTGGAGCTTGCGAAGCGATTGCGGATGCTCGGAAAGCTTGGAGCATGTGACGACAGCGCCAAGACTCCGACAACTTCACTCGAGCCATTACATGAACATCATTGATCGAAAATCATGACCTGACATGCAAATTTCCAGCTTACTACGGCAGAATGAGGATATAGATTTCTGATTCACAACTTGTAACGCCCACACGTACACGATTAGCGATATGGTCATCACCTCCTGGCATGGCACAGCTGTGGCTCTCAGCTACTTCGAAGACGATCAGCAATGCAAAGACGATTAAGCTGATAGGTGGGTCGGGGACGAGCAGATCTCATGAACGAAGCTGCATGCATTTATCACCAAACACAATGCGAATTCGAGTTGAGCAGCTCATGAGAATGGTGCAAACAAGAAACAGAGACTAGAAGATTGAAATTTCTGGAATACGTGCTGCTGTGCTGCAGATACTAGGAAAATATCGTCATCTTCTACGATCCCTTAACAACAACCCTTTGCAATTGCGCCGACTCCACGGCAGCATGGATCTCCTCCGCCGCTCCCTCGGGAAGCGGCAACAACGGCGACCTCACCGTAGCATGTGACAAAATGCCCCTAGCTACGAGCGCGTGCTTCAACGCAACAGTACCCTCCATATGCGAGCCGCGGTGGTAAACGCTCTTAGTAACAGGAAGCAACTGGTCATGAATCGCTCGGGCCCGCTTGTAATCTCTCGCTTTGCCGGCATCGATCAACTCCAAAAGAGCCTCGGGAGCAATATTGCCGTATCCGACGAGCATACCATCGACATCAAAAGCGGTATGCAAGAGATACTCGTCGTGGCAAGTCAGGACTTGGAGATCAGGCCGCTGCTTCCTGATGACTGGAATCTCGGTATCCCAGCGTCGCATATTCCGTACACCATTCTTCATGGCGAAGACACCAGGTTGCGCGGAGATATCCAGAAGAGTTTGGAGATTGTAGGTTGCATGCGTGTTGTCTGGGTATTGGAAAAGAATAAGCGGCAGACCGCTCTTCTCGTAAACAACCTTGTATCTGTCCTGCGGAGCACCGGGCTGGTAGCCGAAACGCAGCCAGCCGTGAGATGGGTAGAGGAGTCCGGCCTTTGCGCCTGCAGCTTTGGCGCGCTTAGCCTCGAGCGCAGCAACTTCGGTTCCTTCACCTGTGATGCCTGCAATGACTGGGACACGGTCGTTCGTGGACTTGACGAACGCTCGAATCACATCTTCTTGCTCTTGTTGTGTAAGGAATGTACCTTCCCCAGCGTGACCGAGAACGACGAGGCCTTTGACTCCTTCGATATTGCCGAGCCATGATCCGAGACGTTGGATGGCTTCGTAGTCGACTTGTCCGTCTTCGGTAAATGGTGTTACTGGAGCGGGGACCAGGCCGCTGACGTCGAAACCAACCTTGGCACCATTACTGTGACCATTTTTGTAGCCGTTGGTGTGTCCGTTCATCTTGTAGTTTGTGGAAAGGTCTAGTCGTTGCGTGTGAAGAACTTGTTCGCAAAAGGGTCTGATCGTTGCAAGAGCTTTTTGTGTTGATGGCAGTCTCTGAACGAAGAATCTTGCATGTATATATGCCATTGCTCCATCGCAGCGTGGTTGCCTTTCGGCATTGTCGCCTCAGTTCGAAGTCCGACGCCGTTTCCGAGCATGATCGATATGTTGACCATCGCCGATAGGCGAACCGCCTAATTGAGTATGACCGGGAAAGAATCCGGGCCCAAAAGAGAAAGTCCGTGTTTTCCGTGACGCGTTGAGTCTCCACGCGCTCTGTCCGGTCCAGACACCGATACAATTCCAGCTTTTATGGGGCTAGTGAGATTTTTTCCGCTGATCCAGTGCAACTGCATCGTAAGCCCTGACGCAGTCCCAGATTTCTTCCCCTCTTTACCCCATACCGCCATGTGGTGAGAGCGTGCCGGATTTCTGGCCCGGGAAATAGCGTGGTCGGCACTGGTCACCAGAGACTGACTACCATGTATTTGGTGGCGTACGCTGCTCGTAATAGTCGTGATCGCCTGGAGGATACAAAAGCGCGGCCCTCGTAGCCACTCACTGCCCCTGGCGTGTTTGGTTTGTTGCATGTTTGACCGCTGCCACTCAACATGACTCCAACCAGTCCCAAGATGAAAGCAATGATTGCTCACTCGGACAACGTGGACTTGGAAAAGGAGGCAGCTCACGCAGAAAGGGCATACCAGAATGGCAACCTCACGGCCGAGGAAGCTGCGTTCCTCGCTGGCTTCTCCGACGAACAGGGGAAAGCTGTGCTTCGAAAAGTGGACTGGAGGCTAGTCCCTGTCCTGTTGATACTATACCTCATCAGCTTCATCGATCGAGCAAATATTGGTGATGATTCGACCTCGTAAGCTCCTACGTCGATAGGCGACAGGCTGACAGGAACTCGCAGGCAACGCGAAGATCGAAGGACTTCTTCCAGATTTGAACATGTCCGGCACAGAATACAATATCGCTTTGGCGATCTTCTTCATCCCGTACACACTTGCGGGTATGTATCTGCTCTCAGCACATGGTTTCGTACATTGGAAGCAGTACTAATGAGATCGACAGAACTTCCGAGCAACGCAATCCTCGATCTCTTCGACCGACCTTCTTTATTCATGGGCGGTATCGTGACGATATGGGGCGTGGTCATGATGTGCCATGGCTTCGTGCACAATTTTGCGCAGCTCTGTGGAGTCCGGATTTTGCTCGGCTTGTTTGAGTAGGTATATGCTGAGTGACCCTCCATATCGGATCAGCTTCGCTAACGAGACGCAATGCTAGAGCTGGTTTCTTCCCCGGCGCAATTCTTATCATCAGCAAGTGGTACATGCCACACGAAAGTCAGACCCGTATCGCTATCTTCTTCACAGCAAGCGCCATAGCAGGGGCTTTCTCTGGACTTCTGGCATTCGCAATCGCGAAAATGGACGGCGTTGCTGGATACGAAGGTTGGCGCTGGGCACGTTGCTGCATTGCCCCCTGACGGAGAACCACACTAATTTCCTCAGATATTCATCTTAGAAGGAATCGCCTCTGTCGCGGCCGGAGTTGCATGCTTCTGGATCCTCATCGACACTCCGAGGCATTCGCACAAGTGGCTCAGTCCAGACGAGATCCGATATCTGGAGTTGCGCCAAATTGCGGCCGGCCGATTCAAGCCGCAAGGCCAACCGAAAGAGAAGGGGATCGACTGAAGAGTCCTCTGGTCAGTACTGTGTGACTGGAAGATCTAACTTCTGATCATTATGTTCTGGTCGAACGTCACACCAAATTATGGCTTGAAATTCACAATGCCTCAGATCATCAAGAATATGGGATACACCTCGGCAAATGCGCAGCTTCTCACCATGCCCTGCTATGCAGTCGGTGCAGTGGCGGCGTATGGCTTCTCGGCCATTTCTGATCGCTTCAAGTGGCGCATGCCGACGATTGTGGGCCCGCAGCTTTGCGTCGTCATAGCGTATGCTGTTCTCTTCGCCATGGCCGACAACATCAAGGACAATATACCAGCTTGCTATTTTGCCCTATGCCTTGCTTGTTTTGGGTAAGTAACATCAAGCTCACGAGATCGAAGGAGCTTTGTGAATATAGCGACTGAAGAAACATAGTCTCTATCCGATCGGCCCTGGTGTCCAAGCATGGAACATGAACAACCTTGCAGGTCCAATAAAGCGGGCGTTGGGGATTGGCTGGATGACTGGACTTGGAAATATGGGTGGCATCACTGGTAGTTTCATCTTCATCGAGAGAGAATCGCCCAAATACCCAACTGGTTTCGGCGCCTCGTTGGGTTTCGCAGCGGGCGGAGTAGTTGCGGCGTTGCTGCTGGAATTTTTCCTCTGGTCCAGCAACAAAAAGGACGCGAATTTGACTGAAGCAGAGGTCCACGCACAGTTCTCGCGAGAGGAGTTGGATCGTTTGGGTGACAAGAGTCCTCTATTCAAATATACGCTTTGACAGCTTCATGATGAATTAAGCCATTGGAAGTCTGGGCTGAGGCCTGGAATGATGCCATATGCCTGTGTGACAAGTCAGCTCAGAAAGTTTGGCAAAAGGCTGGTGTCGATACGGACCGATGCGTCCAACTCAAGCCAGTCGGATGTTTGCCAGTCTACGAATGGGTCATGAAGACTATCAGATATGAATTCTGTGCTCCCGTTCGGTGGCAAATGATTACTTGTAGATCCCGCCATTGACGTCGACACGCTGTCGTGATTTGTCGTTCGTCCATCGGCTGCCACGCCAATGCCAGGTGTGTTTTCTTGAGCGGCATGAGATGAATTTTTCGCATGTGTCGAGCGAGAGACAAGGACTTGGCTTTGAAGTTCCTCAAGAATAATGCTGTACCTGCGACTTGGCGAATTGGTGGCTGTCGCCTGTGCAAGATGGTTCTGACAGCGTTCAGCAAGCACTATCAGAGTGTCTCGCTCGTTCCTTTTGAGTTGCCGGTCGTTTTGCAGGCACACATAGGTCACAGTTAGTGCACAGAATGCGATGTAGTGCGTCCACCAGAAAGCATGAAACTGCTTGCCTTCGCGAGCCATATCATCTATCATGCGCATAACTGTCCGAGCAGCTTGAATGCAGTGGCCTATACTTTCATTGCGAAAGGAGGTTGTCGCATCTTCAGCTTGAAATTCTTGGGTACGTGAGCGGCCCAGCAGGAAAGGTCGATACAAGTGCATTATCGCATGCTGATGCGCCATTTTCACTGCAACGCACTGTCGTCGGAAGCCTCGGGCTAAGCTCGTAGGCCTCGCTTTCAACAGTGCCGGGAGCGAGGCATGCCAATTCTCCAGTTTTGCTGCAAAGGCGAGAGCAGATTCGACCCGGGATGCTTCGGGCAAAGGCTTGATTGCATAAAGGCTGTCCGATATCTCGTCAACAATCTGAGCAAGTTTGATGTTCCAAATAAATCCATCCAGATGACACTCGCTGTTGCTATCTACCTCATCATAGGGCGATGATGTAGAATCCTCATCGACATCGTCAATTCGAGCGGGGTAGTCCTGGTCAATGTCTTTATCGTGAAAGTGTCGAGGTCTTCCGAGCACAACACCCATGTATCGGTCAAGAATGTATGTGCTCCAAAAGGTGCGTATGTGGCATTGAGCGTAAACGAACTCCTGTGGCGAGTGCAGCGGTGAGATGTGCCTACGGCTACGTCTGTGCATACCTAAAGCGGAGAGGATTTGTATCAGGTTCCCGAATATGTACCATGCTCGATTCATCCGACAGGTTGCAAGTAGGTAGAAGACTTGTAGGAGGCGTGCTTGTGCCGACTCGAGATGTGGTATTCCTGTCTCGGTTTCAGTCAATGCCATGGAGCACCTGAAGAATGAATCGCTCGTAGTTAATGACGCTACATCCTCAGAGATTCCACGAGATTTCTGAGCATGATATGTGGCAACTGCAAAGACGCCGAATAGAACAGACACTTTGGCATTGCCCAAACTATCTGTCATCGGCTTTCCTTGAGCAAGACTTTGTGTAATAGTTGAAAACCACTGATCGACGGTGGGCCTATGAAGCGGTTTGTACGTAGCAACGCAGACTTCGAAATAGAGATCAAGAAGTTCAGTTGCACGGTCTTGATCTGGGATGTTGGGTAGAACGGCTGGTCCATTGGGGCTACCATTTAATGTCGCGTCGAGAAGTGGTTTATCCCCAGCTGCAGTCAATGGTTGGCGAAAGCCTTCGATGTGGCTTGATTGACGTTGCTTCAACCGTGATCGGGCACGCTCCAAGAATGAAAGTCCTGAGGTGCGATCCACGTACTACCCGTTGATCTCAGCTGCCTCCAGTTCCGGCGAGCTACGCGACAGGCTGAGGTGATGCCGCTCATCTGCATCAGGAGTCGGTGAGCGGTTGGGTACGTCTATATGCTCTTCCTGGGTTTGCTGATCTTGCACTCTCGTGCTCGCTTCGATAGTGGATGAAGGTGGCGTCGGAGGGTGGCCACGAAGATATTGGCTGTCATACGTGCACTCTAGGCCTCGTGCTGAGCATTTTGCGCATGGCTTCACGCCAGAGCATCGGGCTTTCTTGGCCTATCAATACTTCAGTTAGATCTAGCATCCGGTGATGTTTTGCTCAGAGCCTCCGGAGCACAAAGTGAAGGCTACCTTGCACAGGTCGCATGCTCGCGTTGCCTTGGCAGTACGCCGACCATTCTGGTTCTCCGACAGACGACATCTTTTCGCCGTCGGTGTCTCACCAATCAGCGAGGGCGATAAGCCGTCGACGCCGCTCTCCTGAGCTGAGTTCCACACACCATACATGTTCACGTTGATGTTAGTCTGCAGTGTAGCAGCAAACAACTTCCACAGTCGGAAATGCGGAGATCGAGTTGAGTATCCACCGCCCGGCCGAGGCACTAAGTTACCCGAAAGCCCAGGCTACGTCCAGAGAAATTACAAGGAAGCATTTCCGCGTCATGCGGAGTTGGAACACATTGTAGTTTCATGGAGTTGCTTGCAGGTATGCTCCTGTACGTACGTAGTCATGCATCGCGTATTGAGTGATCATTAGTAGAAGCCGAAGAACGCAATCCACACCGAAAGGCACTTCAGACTTGCGACCAGATTGTTATCAGGTACTGTTGACTAGCTTAGACAAGCCTGGAGTATCGCCATGTCCACACCTCTCCAACATCTGCTGCTTGGCAAGCAACAGCAAAGCCCGAGACGCCCACGTCGTATTGTGGGAGGAGGCTGTGTGCAATCTGATGGATCGCTTCTTCGTGACAACTCCCGGCCTGGACTCAATAATAGCGCGCTTTGACAGCACTCGAGCACCTTGAAAGATCTCTAGACCGAAGACGATCTGCTTTCATACACCTCCCAAGTGGAGATCTGCCCCATAATCATGCCGAACGCCGAACGCTTCAATGTACCTGCCGATTACATTCTTCACTCGCACTAAATTTCTTGTCTCCTCTGCGCGCTACCTCTTTCTCTGCGCGCCTCTGAACAGTAGACCTCCCACCACACCAGCAGCAACAGCCAGCCCGCCAACGATCGCAACGCCAACCAGCCCCTCTTTGTTGACCTTATCCTCAATCAACTGACTCAAACTCTGGCTTTGCAAGTTCCCGGGCTCAATCTCCAACAAACTGTCATTATATCTCTTCGCTTCGGCATAATTCCCCAGCTTGTAGTTGCCCAGGGCTAGATAGTACAAACATTCTCGTCTGCGATCGGGAGACGCGCGGAATATCTCGGACAGCAGTCGCACGCCTTCTTGTTGCTCGGGACGGGAATTGGATTTGATCAGGCCCCAGGCATAGTTGAACTTTGTTTGCAGAGAAACGTATTCGCCTTCTTTTTCGTATTGCGAGCGGAGGACTTGGAGTTCGGCGGGTTTGAGCGCGCTGCGAGAGGGTGTCAGAGTGTTATGTTGTGACTAGACGGGGCAAGGTGGGCGATGGATATCGTCATGATCGCACCTTTCTGCATCGGCAGCGTCTGGGAGTAAACTCATATTAGCGATGTGCTGAAGCCCTTCGCAGGATACACTTCGTGTACGATCTGAGACTTACAGGGCAAGTGTTCGCCCATGTTCACTGCTGTCTGTCGTGTGGCAGCGTGGCTTGATAGAGGATGATGTGAATGTCGCCTGCCAACTCCCAAGAGCTTCCCGTGTGGCAGCTGCGGACGTCACAGGGTCAGGCCCTGTTCACTTCGTCCGATTATTTTATGATTATCGATTATTCTTGGCAATAATCAATATTCAGATTGTGATAATCAGGCTGTTCACTTCGATAATCAGATTATAATCATGATTATTGCCAAGTTCTTCGGCAATTCCTTAGGTAGCAGGTCTATGCGAATAATCAAATAATTAGGCAAGGCACTGATTATTCTCTGATTATGTTCGTGCGTTTCCCTACCTCTTCTCACCTGGATTCCGCCGACACCTCACATGCTTGGCAATAATTATAATTATAATTATTAGAAGTGAACAGGTTTGATTGTCGAAGGCCAAGGCTCCAAATTCTGGTGATGATTATTTTCCGATTGAAATAATCAGATAATCAATAATCAATAATCAATAATAAGGCGAAGTGAACATTGCCTCAGGGTCCGGCAGCGGGTACTCCCGTGAATGCTCAGTTGCTGCGGGCGCGGGCTTTGTTTGGGAGGTGACGCGACACCGTCAACAAAGGTCAACGCTTTGAGCAGACACATCGCCATTCGAAGACGGGCGCATTACTGCTCTCGGAGCACCATCGAGTATCCAGCTAGTTATTCGAGTGTCTTTCAAGAGCTTCAGGCGCCATCGGCCGAGGCCAACAAACACCGCAAAGATGGTGCTGTTCGACGAAGATCCAGTGGAAGTACGACAACGCAACACGAAGGCGACAATAATACCCTTACTGACCCGATCCAGCTCATGGCAGAAGCCACAAATAAGTTCCACATAACACCAGACAAAGATTCTCTCACCCGCGTCCACGAATCTCTACGCGCCCTTCACCAAGCCCGGTCGCTACGCGTCGAAAACCAAACCACCATTCTCTCTTCATTATCTCGCAAGCTTAACAAAGTCCATTCTGCGCACAACTACGATGTCGAGCGGCACGATGCCGGCCAACATGCGCAAAATATGCTCAAGATGGACACGGAAAAGTTTCGGATTGCGAAAGGCGTGAACGATGCCGAGATTGAGAGCGAGCGATTGTCGGGCGAGTTGGCGACGCTGAGACAGCAACTGGAAACTTTGGAAAGAGAAGGCGTGGAAGGTGGGAGGAGATCTGAAATGGTCGAGGATGAGGTTGTGTTGAAGCTGCAGTTCTATCGGAGCTTAGGAATAGATGCTAGAGGGGACGAAGGGAGTGGTGACTTCAAGAGGGCCGTGATCAGCAATAACGAGAGGGGAGATGTTACAGTCATCGAGTTGAAGGATGGAAGAGCGGACGTCAATGCATTTTGGGATGCGTTGTGAGGGCTGCTCCCGCGAAAGCATTTGGGCTGGATTGTTGGCGTTTGGGGACTAAGATATCAGGTCTGTTTATATGATGATGTTCATGTCTCGAGACTATGTCTCTGTATACTGCCTCTTGCGTCCATTTTTCTCCGGGTGCTCGCGTCTGCGACGCCATCGACTCCTTGTTGTCGTTGCAAATTGCATGAAAGTGGTCAACCTTCCGCCAGCATGCCAAGGGCGGATGAATCGGAGTCATGAAGCCACTTGCTCAGGCTAAACCCCCACGGCCTCGTGTTGTACGTGACTTCACCTGTTGATTTCTGCTGGCGGCGAAGGGATAGCTTTTCGCATCATCGAAAATTGACAGGGCGGAGTCCGGTGCCATCACTCCGGTGGGGGCGCTGCTGAAGCAAAACAGCCAAGACAACATGCAACGCAGCTCATACATACGCAGCCACACCAGTCCTCCATCAGGTTCTAGGCTGCGATGAAAGAAGCCCAAGCTGAAGTGGTAGACTGCCACTTTCCGACGATGCGTTCTTTGATACCAAGCACAACTGGCCGGTTCTTAGATTTCCAAACACGGCCAAAATGCAAAATTTCGCCAGGAAGGGTACCGAGCTGGTCGAGAAGAACAAATGACCGATGTTGAATATGACAAACCGTCTGATCGCAGCATAGAGAGCGGAACAGAGCATTGTTTCCTCGCTGTGGCCCGTGAATCCTTGCGCTCCAGGCTCACGGTCTGAACATTGCACTTTCATGCGGCTGTAGCGACTTGCCAGTTATGCAACAAGGCATTCGATTTTCTCGTAGTTCCGCAAGTCCGCCGGCACATCTGTGATCCACTGTTAGATGCTTTTTCAAACGATGACCTCTTTGACTCTGCAGTGATGAACGTAGCCGATAATGGATCCGCATCGAGATTCCATCTACCTGGACTTACCTCCGAGAGAAGTGCACACTGCGGCACGATTGCCGTGCCGCATTCTTTGGCACTATTGGAGAGCTCAAGCAATTCTCGGACTGCGGCGTCCTGACGGACTGGAGCTTCTTGAGAGTAGGAACACCCGCGCCATTTGAACTCAATAATATGCAGATTCGTTCTCGGGTTCCGCATTCCGCATTCCGGAACACGAATATTCTTGCTCAACACATAGGTAAATTGGGTTGCGATGCGCCGCCGTTGCAACAGACGCGCAATAGAGCATCGTCATCTGGCCGATGATCCGTCAGGTAAAGTTAGCTTTGTGCAAGTAAATCACTCACAGTGATGAGATCCGACAGAACGGCACATCCGCTGTCACCGGAGGATATTCTATTCACGGGCTTAGTGTTTGTCAAGGTTCGTGAGTCCTTGGCGACAGGACTTCGGGCACTGGCTGAGTCCCTGCTTTAATGTCCACGCCACACAGACTCTGTGGCTGACCATGCACTAGGTGCCAGGTATGCGCGCGACGACTTGTGAGATTTACGAGTCGCGAGAAGCCATGGAAGTCACCGTCTCGCACTTGGAAGAGTAAAGAACTTGCCACGAAAGTCAAATGGCGATTGAAACATCTTGGCCAACACAAGCGCGGAGTTTTGGGCAGCCTTGGTTTACAGGTCTACCATCTGACGCCATGTTTGGCCCGCAGAAATAAATGCTGAGCCGGGAAAATCCTCCATAAAAAAAGCGGCGATATCCCCGTCCCACGTCCATTGGTACGGCCGCATCTGAGCACCGACGCCGAGCACAAGAGACGGCATGAAAGGCAAGCTTTTGTCGACTGATGACCAGGATTTCGTAAGCCATGTGGTATGACAAGGTTCTGCTCGTTTACGCAACTGGCGCCCCTCGCTTGGTCTTGCATGTTCAGCTGTCCCCTTTGTTGTGCCCGAGCTTCCGCAAGCATGTTGCTGCGGACTTTAAAAATGAGCAGGCCAACTTGGACCAGATCACCGTGGTATATTGCATGATCATTGCCTGCTGGCAACGAGGGAAGGCTTGGTTGCAGGAGGACTTGGCGGCGAGACGCTTGTGACCCTATGTACCAACTGAAGCTAGCAGAACTTTAGCTACCGTCACTTGCAGTGCATAGCGCGGCTCAAATGCTGACAACTTGAGCTGCTTTATCTTCTGCTCGACTCAAATACATGGGCAGGATACGGCCCAGTTCACTAACGGAATGCTCCGGCGAGCTAAGTCGCAGGTGATACAAAGGAGGGTGTTCCCGGTCGGCCCTCAAATGTCGCCAGAGGCGCCAACACAGCAATATTGGATCGATGTCTTGTTCAGGCAGAAGCACATTGTCCTTCCTCCAGCTCGTCCCTGGCCTGACGTGAATCATACGGCAGACTAGGCTTTCACAATCTGGATTTCGCGATGGTGAAAGGCGTGATCTTGGCGACAACCATTGCGCCAGGAGTGGAGATGTCAGCGATAACGAGCATTTGAGTCTGTCGCCAGGACACCTGCAGCAAATTCGCTCCTTTGTGCCTCTTTTCTGCAGCGAAAGACTCCTTCTGGTAGTTCCGGCCACGCATCCTCTTGCACAATGTCGCTGCAAGACCTTTCCGTTGAGATCCTCCATCTTATCTGTGAGGCGTGCGATCCAGACAGTCTCCAAGACTTGCGGCTCACGTCTCAGAAGCTATGCACGGTGGCCAACAAGCATCTCCTTCCTGAAATCGTAATATGCCTGGAGAAAATGGATGTGGGGATGCTACGTGCAATAGCTGGGGCTTGTGAGAGCATTCGGACTGGTGTCAAGTCATTGGTCATTCAAGCGGATGCATGCGCCTACGCGACCGACGAGAACCATCGACTTCCCTCCCTACGAGAATGGGTGAACGAGCGAACGGAATTCCTGCTACAGTCGCATGCCGAGCTGGTCGAACTGAAGCGAACGATAAGGGGGCGACGACCGACCTCTGGGAGAGTCAGCCTTTTGGAGCAATTAGACCATTTCGTGAAGGAGACACGCGCTTTACAGGACAACCATGACCTAGCTGAGGTCTATTACGCAGACTTCAAGCGACAATACGCGTCACAAAAAAAGCTCTTCGGGATCCCTCTATCTCAGAAGACTCAGCAACCGCCTGCATTGGTAGTGAGGAAGACATTAAAAGACGCCATCGCTCCATGCATCGAGAGCTTTCCCAATGTCAAAAAGGTTGTTTTGAACACCGAGCATGCAAAGCGACGAAACGCCGGCATTTTGAACCGAACTTTCCTCCAAAGTCTTACCATCCCTCACAGATGTCCAGGTCTTGACTTGTTGTTTGCTGCCTGCGAGGTGATTTGGCCCGCGATATACGAAGCCGGCTTAAAGGTTGAAGATTGGAGCATGACTGGCACAATACCAAGAAGTGTGCAGTATCAGACGCCCAATGGCACTCCAGACGAAGAGCTACCAGTTTTTCTCCAAGTCATGCAGCAATTCCGCAGATTCTCTTTGTGTTTCAACGGCGCCAATGCTAAAGACGAAGACTACGACCGTGGAGTTGAGAGCCAATGGGAATTCTACCGAGATGAATTCATGGCGGGTTGCACAACCTACTGGCTACCATGCATGCCGAAACTTGAGGAGTTCCGCGTGGTGTATCCGGTGGCCCCGGTGGTTGAATGGCGGGTTGACATCCGTGATGGCCTCGGGGAGGCATACATTCCCACCCTTACTCTTCTCCAGATATCGAACTTCCAATGCGATACGCAGGGCCTTGAGCGGTACCTCTTACTGCATAAAGATACACTACGGCATCTGACTCTTTCTGACGTACACCTTAGAGGATCCAACTGGCCAACTTGTTTGACTGCATTCGCTGGAAGGCTCCCGTGCCTTCGGCGCGCCAGATTATTGGCTCCCCTTACGAGCCTCGATGACGAGGTGGATGAAGAGATGGTATATTACATTGGACAATACATGCAAAGCAGTGCGCAGATTGAAGAGCATCAGAACGCGGTAGAACGATACATCCTGACGGGCGAGGGTCCTGCGCCGAGTTGGACAGCCGAAGAGTTGGTCGAGACTGATAGCGAAATCGATGATGAAGAGGAGGAGAGTCTGATGGAATACAGTGAAGCAGAGGAGACTGAAGGAAGCGACCAGGAGATGTTGGATTGAATACACTCGAGGCGATCTGCATCATCCTCAATGCACGAGTGCTCGAAAGAGAGCAGATTTGGCGACGAAGAAGTGTCAGTAGGCTATCACAGGCAGCGATCTAAGAGGTTTCACCGTCACTCGGCACGGACAATCAAAGAGATACACTGTCTGCTGTCGTCACGATGGAAAATCAGGTCGATCGAACCTGGGAGACTCTGCAAGCACAAGGTAACTCTTCCAGCAGTGATTAGCAACATTCATCGACGGTAGACCTGAGCGAACGAATCACCAAGCACAGCCCAGACGGGGCCACGAACTTTAGGCTTCGCAATATGTTCGAAAAGGGGCAATCCAGGAAGCTGGACGATGCGATACGGTACTTGTAGGCTATCATGCTATCAGTAACGATCCGAAGTGAGTCTGTAAGCGAAGACGCGTGCCTGCCGCGTTTATTGACGGATGCGTGCCAAGACTCACCGACAGTTATGACTGTGGTCTTCACTTCTGAAGCACATCAGCGCTCAGAATCTTCCTTCAATGACCTGACAGTCGCAACCGTCGCTTCGTAGAAGGAAAGCATGAATATGTCGGCGCAGAACAGGCCGCAAAATCTCACCTCCGAGAGCGACATGAGCGCCACCACAACCCCTATGCTCGCCGCAAGCTATTTCACTGAGCGCCAGACAATGGCGACAACGGCGCCGCCTTCTTCGCTCGAAGTGAGCGCGCTCAATGACAACTTGCCTAGAAGCACGCCCCAGGGACAGGATGTTTGCGGCGATGCAAGAGGCGCACCGCTGTCAAACTTTCCACTTCCACGAGAGCTACGCGATCAGATCTACGAGTACCTTCTGGTCGGCGAGAATGTGCGAGTTGAGCCAGATCGGGATCAAAGCAACGCCAAGTACATCAAACCTCACACCTACGAGTTCCAAGTCGCTCTTATGGCTGTCAACAAACAGATTTTCGAGGAGACCTCTCAGACGTTCCAAAGGAAGAATGATTTCATGTTGGTCACCATCAATTGGCCAGAGACAGAACTGCACGAGATCTTTCAACTTCCGGTCGTGAGTCGAGGGAGACGACGTATCAAGAGTTGCAAGAGTCACGCCTGTCATATCGAATTCCGTTGCACGCAGCGGGAAGAGAGCACAAAACATGACGTGCCATTCATTATGTTGGCCCAGGATCTTCCATTCGTGGTGAAAATGATACGGTGGTCCATTTTCGGCCTAAGCTGGCAGGTCAGAAGTGGACAAGACGACGGCGGTTCAGAGATCTGGCAGTGAGACCCGAAATTGCCCGACGAGATGCATGCTAGCACAATGATCGCGACCAGATCGACTTCTCATCGAGACCAAGATCAGTACAACGCTCGGCCGGCGGAAAACCCACTCTTACAGAGGGTTCTCAGAAATATCAAACTCATGGTGTTCCCTGGTCAGGAGGCCATTCTCTGCCATTGGACATCGGCGAAAACAAAGCTTCGACACAGTTTGCTCGAGACCAGCCTGACTGCAGAAATCGGTGCGACACGGGTGTGGCCTCGAGCGTTTCTTTGCAGTCTTCTTGGTCACATGCTGGACGATAAACAGCACGCCGATGACTTGATACGCGCAGGGCATTCAAATCTGGCTCTGTACAACTACGCGCACATTCTCAGGTCCTGCCCGCGTTTGCATTCGTGATTCCTAGTGGCGCCGGAATGCGCTCAAATGTCGATGTGTATATTGCAGACGGTGCTGGACGTGACTGCTACTGCTTTGTTCTTGCTGATTGCAGACAACAAGATACAGGCAGATGATTTTCGTGATCCATGGCATAGAAACATCACCTACGTCGAGGGGTGCCTTTCCAAGCTGCTTAGCAGCACCGATATCTCGCGTCACGATATTCGCAAGATACACACTGCGCACAGGGTCCATCACGCCTTTGCTCTGTTCGAGTTGTTTCAACGCCGCGCATTCCCTGCCGAAAATGGCATCGGCCCATGCGATTCGATTACCAAGGCTGCGGATATGCTCCGACGCCTGTTGCACGAACGAGGCCCAGCGAACGATACGGACGACCATCTCAGATACGACCTTTTCATCATCGAATATATGGACAGAGATGATAGGGTAAAAGAATCTGTACTGCACTTCACGGGACATCAATTAACTCTTGATCAGACACACACCGCATTTATGAGCGGGGAGCTGCCGAACGTACCTATTCTGGGCAAGCTAAGCCTACACAATTTGGGCCCTCGCATCGTGAACACCCCAATTCCAGAAGCTGTACAGGCTCTTCGGCCAAGAATAGTGCGTTGGACCGACCTCGACGCCGAGGAGGAGTATTTCGGAAGTGGTTCCAAAGCCAGGTAAGTCGTAGATCTGGTACAAAAGCGGCCAGCGGAGTGAAGAGACAGGGATTGTCTTCAAGGCCCATGGCATGTTTCGTGGTTCGAATCAATCGGAAGAGAGCGGCAGGTGTCTCCTCAATCTTACAGCCATGAGCATGAGACTGCCCGAGGCAAGATACTCATTCAGGATGAGTGCAAGGCGCAATCTTCCATGCGATGAAATGCTCGTGCAATAGAGAGAGTCGCTTGACGGCTGTCTCACAATATGAAAGCAACCACCGCAAAGAACGGTCCCAAAATACCACCCCGCGCAAGCATCATCTCAGAAGCAGCACCACTCGAAGTCTCCGCCGCGGCACTCTGCGTCCTACTCGCAGTGTCCATCCCACTCGCCTTCGAAGTCCCCGTAACAAGCGTCACACTCGCCGTCGTCGCCATCGTCATCTTACTGGCTCCTGCACTCGCAGTCGCCGTCCCCGTCTCCACCGCCCCTCCACCACCCAACTTCTCCACCCCACCCGTAACAGCAACCGCAAAAGTCTCCGCATCCTCGTAGGTCGTCGTGCTCATCCCCGGAAAATTCGCCCCGGGGCCTCCCGCGCTCTCCGTACAAACCGATTGTTGAACATTACAATCCTGATAGCCCGTGAAATCCACATCGGCGCCCATCGTCATGCGGTAGCTGGAAGGGCCATAGGTGAGAATTTGAGTGGGGAAAAGCCCGCATTCTTCTGCGGAGCTGGGACACGCGAGCTTCATTGTCGTGAGGGAGTTTTGGACGTCGAGGACGGAGGCGTCGATGGAGAAGGTGTCGTAGCCGTAGAAGGGGAGTTGAAGGGTTGTTGTTGCTGTTTGGGACATGGCGAGGGGGAGGACGCTGAGAACGGTGCTAAGGGATTTTGAAGGCATTTTCCCTTCAGATCTCTCTTCTTTCCTGTTGCTTGCTCTCGACGTCTGTAGTTCCGCAAAAGAGGCGGCTTTTCCTCTCTCGGAGCTCGAGATTCTTTCCCTTCGACAGTTCCTGTCCTTTTTTTTTTCTTTTTTTGTGCAACGCTTGGTGGAAGTGAAGAACTGATGACGGAAGAACTTGTACTTCAACAAACAGAATTAATAGAAGAAACAAATCGTTTACCTCACCATCACCAATCATGGCCCAAAAATCTAATCTTGGATGCCGTCAAAACGCCTTTCCGTACCAGTTTGTGTCACTCTCTAGCCTCTTTCAGCGAATGTGGCGTTCGATCGAAGTCAGGGCGATTGGTGCATGATCCTTCCAATCTCGGCTCGGCATGGGCTTGGCACGAGCCGTCTCCAAAAAGCGGCGATGGATATGAACATGAAAAGCAAGACATCTCTCAAAGGAATCTCATATTGTGACTCCATCTACTGAAATTAAAGACCGTGGGTATCTGCCTCCTGTCCTTCCCCAAACGCCGCTTGCGAACGCTCAAATTTTGGAGGCCAAAAACAAAGTAGAGCAAGGGATCTCTAAGGATTCACCTTGATCATGACCGCCTCGCTGGGGACGCCGTTGACCATGGCGAACAACATGTACGTCCCGGGTAACATCACTCCAGCGTCAGATGGTAACCTGTAAGACCGTGTGCCATCCTCATTCTCCGCATGATCATTCAACGGCACTCGTCTCGAATCTGTGTCGACAGAATGCGTCGCGCTTCCGAGTCTCAGCATGGCAGCAGAAATCTCACCCTTCTTGACGCGGTCGGGCATTTGTACTTTGAACCGTACTTCTTCGCCGACGCGAACGGTTTCGGAATGCACGTTGGTGATTGCGGGGCGAGCGGCAAGCGTCTTGCCGTCCTTTTCGAATAGGTAAGAAGGAGAGTAGATTTGAAAGTCGAGGTGATTTTCTTCTTTGGCGCATTGGCTGCAGAGTCCGCCTCCGCCGGAGAAGACGGTCCCGTCAGGCAGGAGAGCAGCAGTAGAGTGGTATCCTCGTGCGATGCCAGGATCGGGAAGAAGTGTGAACTTTTCGGTAATCGGATCGAAGAGTTCTGGGACCGTGACCGCCCTGTAATCGCTGAATGGGCGGGAATAAGCTTGTCCGCCTAAGATTATGATTTGGCCGTTTGGAAGCGTGACAGCATTCGCGAATACTCGAGCTCGGTTCATGCCTGGCAGGGCTCGGACTTCGGCTTCGCCACTGGGAGAATCGATATTGATGATATGAGCATTGTCGATCGCCTCTGACTCTTCATAATTTGGTGCTCCACCTGCAGTGAAAATGCTCCCGGTCGTGGCATCAAACATCTGAAATACTCCGCACATGGCATCGGTATTGTCTCGAGTCCCAGCTGGTGCATGGCTCCCTTTCTCGCTAGTATAATACCAGTTCATATTCCTGCTTGGTCCGGCTTGGAAGACTGAGCGATCTTTCCACGACATCAGCCAAGCATGATTATCAGAACGATATGCCCCTTCTCGGTCGGCAGTCTGCATTGGATCAGCTGGACAGCCTTCCAATATAGTCCATTCATTCGTAGCAGGGTCAAAAACTTCTCCCGTCTTATTGCCTTCTTCACCAGATCCCGGGCCAATGATGATACTGCTCCATGACCCACCGATCGTGAAGATCCTGCCGTCGGTCAAAGTCACTGATGACTGATACGCGCGAGCGATTTGCATTTCTGGTCCAGGGTAAAAGCCATTGGTTGCTTCAGCGTGCATGCTAACTTTCTTCGCTGTCGACCCTCCTGTAACGACAATGGTGCCGTCGAACGCAGTGCTGATACCAGGACAGAACATGTCATGATGCGTGTTGTTCACCAACAACTCGCTGATCTCCCCCGTTCGAGGGTCGTAAGTAGCTGACCATGTCAGGCCGAATTGTCCAATGGAGTGTGTATATTTCCGCCCAGAAGCCCAGGCAAGCAATTTGCCACTTGGCAGAACCGCTACTGCTGTCGGAACAAGCGGGAAGGGTATGTTGCTACTCCAGGATCCGAGATTTTCTGCTGTGACTGTGGTACTGAGGCTTGCGATGGTCGCCAAGGCCAATCCTGCTATGCTCTTGAGCCGAAACATCCTGCTGACGGAAGGAAGAAAAGAAGAACAAGAAGACTAGGCGAACGAACGAGGGCCCTTGCTGCAGAGATGGCAAAAACCTCACACAGCACTCTATATCCTCATGGAGCTGGTGAGACCACCCGGAATTTAGAACAAGACATCTTCTCCTGGATCGCCAAGCCTCGTTGTCCAGACCGTTGATGCCGTTCTGGCACGCTAATTGTTATCCGGACGCCACCCAAACCGATAGGCGGCGATGGGTCCCAGAGTTACCACATCTGTCACCTGTCACCTGAAAATGGCAGCTTGATCACGACTTCGAGCATGCAGAGCCGATTGAGCGGACCATCGCACATAATTTTTTGACATCAGACGTTTGCGAGCTTCATGTCAGACCGCGTGCCGGACAAATTGCTTCTGCTTATAGAGCATTGCCGGTGGCTTCGGCCACGGCGAAACTGTAACGGCTTTTGATGAGATGTGCGTTTGATGTCGTTCGGGGAGTAGATAGAAACCCGTGTGAGGTATCGAATATCTATCTTGGGCGTCGAGCCTGCAGCACGGCATACCTTTCGCGACGGCATGGCAAAATCAGCTTTTGGTCGTGTGGATGTGTTCGCAGAAGGTTGCAGCTGGCTCGGTAGGCCAACGACCGAGCCGATCAATTCAAAGGTGAATGAGTACGAAGTGACGATTTTCGCAGACACTCGGAAGGAAAACGGTAACAGCTTGCCAAGCCAAACCGCAGAAGCAGTTGCACCTTCAGCCGACTGTCAATCCACGTGCACAATAGGCCTTCACCTCATACGGCATAGAGTCCCACAGCATCAAAGGCACGATCGCCTCAGGAAGCCAAAGGACAGGAAACAACGTGCAAGGCGCGTCACGACAGCAAACGCAAATCAATGTACACGTTTCTCATTTCTCCTTCCGTCTCTGCATCTATCAACCTCTCACCTTTCTATAACTCTCCGGCCGCACATACTGTCCGATGACTTTCCCGCCCCAAACAGGTACTAATGCAGCGCCCAGAATCGCTGCAAACCTCCACACAAAGCCCAAACTCCAGATGAAGCCCAGATCAAAATACTCTCCCAAGAACGGCACACTGGCCAAGTAAATCACGCTCGTGCTCACAATACTCGTAATCATAATCCAATGCCATGTCGTGATCTCTGCAGCCACCATGCACAACTCGTTAATGATGAGGACGCTGTACGACACAGCGACCATCTTCTGGAACCCAGGCGTATTGATAGGAGTGTAGTCCGGGTCGGCCAGAGCGGCAGAATTGTTGGCCGAAAAGGAGGGGACAAGAAGTTCCGCGCCACCCTGGATGATGAGGCCTTGGTAGATGGAGATGGCGAGCCAGATGAAGAACGTTCTGTACGATAGCGATTTGCCGAGGGTGAGTTCTTTGTAGAGTTCGGGATAGAGGTTGGCGAGGCCTTCGTCGACGTCTCGATCGAGTGTAAGAGAGAACACAGGCATCATAGTGTAGATCGTGGCGTAGCCGACGAGAAGCCAGTCGCGGTAAAGGGCGATGGGTTCGAATTTGGAGGCGATGCTGAAGACGGTCTGGCAGATGCTGATGATCAGCCCACGGTGCATCACGAACTGGGCGAGTTTGGCGCTACGACGGTACGAGTTGCGACCGTGCCAGACGAGGAGTTTGGTGAGGTGTGCAAATTGCTCGATGCTGAAATCGGCGGCCAGAGAGGCTTGTTTGCCTTCTTTGCCCACAATGCCAACACCAACATCCGCCGCTTGGATCATTGAGACATCATTGCCGCCGTCTCCGATGCAGGCGATTCGCTTTTTGGTATAGGCGCGGATAAGGTGCGCGATATCTGCCTTCTGTGTTGGGGAGCAGCGACAAGCTATCACGGCAGGAAGACGGACGGCGATGCTGATAAAAGCATCTTTGTGATGCTGAAGGTAGAGACCCAATGATTGTCCATCGATGAGGAGAGCAGCGTTAGGCTGGTTCTGTATCGCGCTCAGCGCATCGAGGGCGGCATCGCGACGTTTGAGCCCGGCAATGGTGTGAATCGTCTGACCGCGAGAGACGAGCTTTGACGATACCGCCACGCATCGAGCCGTCTCCACTTTGTCGCCCGTCAACATCCATATCTTGATACCAGCATTGCGGAGGAGTTCCAGCGATGGCTTGACTTTTGGTTGCAGTTTGTCTTCTACACCCGTGACGCCGAGAAGATTGAGATTATGCTCCAAGTGCTGCCTCACCACCAAGGCCGTTGCCGCATCACGTCCAGCAAGACTAAGTGAGGCTTCTGCGTAGGCCTCCAAGAATGCAGAATATTGCTGGGTAGTTAGAGGCTTCCGGCCTACAACAAGTGTTCGCAGACCCTCTCGCGCCATGTTGCCAGTCTCTTCCTCGAGCCAGTCATTGGCAGCAACGATGGAGGTCATCACTGTGTCGGCGCCCTTTTGGTAGAACACGATCTCGCCATCTTCGTCTTTGTTCAGGCTAGAGTTGCGAATGAACCGCACGATGATGCCCATACGCTTGCTGTCACTGGTGAACGGGAAGACGTTAAGCACTTCGACACGCACCACGGTCCTGTCATCGCCCGTGTACTGTAGTGTAATCGATTTCCGGTCACGGTGTTGCAGGCGGAGGCCAACACTTTCAGTCCACTCCACAATGGCAATTTCGTCCGGCGATGATGCCTGGTATGAAATCTTTGGCTGTCCGTCGTCGTCTTCTTCGGTCGTTGGAGTAACATTGTGGCACAAAGCCAAGGACAGCACGAGGTCGCGGACTCGCAATCCGATCTCTCGACGCGTCCTTGTTCCGCCACTCAAAGAATTGATGCCTGCTGAGGGACTGAACAACGCACCATCTGGGGCATCCTCTGCAGGCGAGAAGGCCTGCGTGACGTAACTGGCGACTTCTTCCATGGCATCTCCACCGTAACTGACAGTACCAACATGGACTTTGCGCAGTTCCATCTCATTTCGTGTCAAAGTGCCTGTCTTATCGGACAACAACTATTTTGCGATGCGCATTAGAAGGGAGCTCCAATTTTGAAAGAGGGATCCGACTTACATATTCAATTCGGCCGAGGTCTTCAGGGATGGTGCTCGTCCGTACGACTGTGCCTGGAATGTCTGTGTCGTGGTGGATGAACCACGCGTAGACGCTCTTGCCCAAGTCAAGGTTAACACGCAGGGAGATTGGCACGATTGTGCTGAACAGGATCAAGAAACGCATGGTAGCGATATACCACTTTCTGCCATCGTGCTCTTTGAAGCCATGGATGGCAACGAGGACAAAACTCAAGGCAGCCGTCAAGATGCAGAGGATTTTGACGAGGCTGTTAATTTCGAGTTCGAGCAGACCCGTCTTCGATCGCGATGCTGATGTCGACAGGGCGGCACGAGTCTGCGGCCCGGTGTAAATGACGACAGCGTGCACTGTCGTTGAAGAGGCAAGGACGGTATTTGCCCATGCGGTGTTATCGATGTTAAGAGGAGTCGATTTCGCGGTTGTTGCTTGAGCGTCTTGCGGGCCATCTTCCGGGTGCGGGTCGTATGCTCTATGTTTCTTCGGTTCCAGTTCTATCGTCCCCAGGAAGTCGTTGACTCGTTTGTCTGGTTTACCAGCAGTCACCTGCAGTCTGATATACTCGGACGCCGGTAACGTCTGCGCAAGTGGTGTAGCCAGACGCAGCTTCCAATCGGTTTCTCCGTCCAGCTGATCTGTACGAATGAAGGCTTCGCCGCCACCACTCGGGTCGGAAGAAGTTGTCTCGTTGCTCAATTGCTGTCGTTGCATGGACTCGCGTTGCAAGCGTGGATTGACTGGTGCGGCGTTCTCACCCATGTCCACCAAGGCTTCCTCAGGATTCTCCCGTGGAGGATCCGCCTCTGTCTGCGGAACATCTGCCGAAAAGCTCTTCAAGATGACCACGTCTGCAGGCACTCTCTGATCCTTCTCAAGCACAATCACATCGCCAACCTTGAGCTGGGCCGATGGTTTGATGATCTCTGCAACGTCCAAAGAAGGAGCGTCTAGATTCTGTGTGCTGTACTCCTCGTCCTCGGCTTGCTGTAGCCTTGCATCTTCTGCGGATACTCTCCTCCGTTTGCCCTTCTTCTTCTTTTCTGTTATGCTTTTGATCTTCCTCTTCTTGTTGCCTGCATCTGCGCCGGAGAAGCCTGGGGTGTCGAAGCGAAGCACTCTGTACGGCTCACTGTTGGCCTCTCTGTCCCGTTTCCTTCTATTCAAATCGTCAAACGCCTCTTTGCTGAGGGTGATCATGAGCACGAACGCAAGAGGCGCGATGTATGTCGATAGGTAGCCGATTCGGAGTGCGGGTATGATCTGCGACAGCGCCACGAGCAAAAAGTACATGTTGAAGAAGAACTTGAACTCGTTGAAGAGCGTTCGCGGCAAGAACGACCAAGGAGTGTACTTGGCATTCGAAATGGCATTTGCTGGGAAGCGCGCCGGTTGTTTCTGGCCCACTGTAACATTTCTGGCGCTGGCCGGATCATGGTCGTCTTCGGCCTCGTCTTCATTTGTTGCTGTTGGCAGCTGGATGGATGTCGAGCGATTCATAAATGGCACGAACTTCCATATGCCCTTTCGTCGTCGATGATCGCCAAAGCGTTCTGGACCCATCTGCGAGAACTTGCGCGTGCCTCCATTTTGCTGTGAGAGCAGCGGCGCATCATCGTAGGCAGACACTCCAGAGCTGGCACTGGACGGCTTCGGTCCGTCCTCATCGTCCCCTACCAGCGCTTCGAGGTCTTCTGCGTCTTCATTTCTCGGTCTTCGCCGCCCCACATACCGCAGATTCCGCAGAGGTATTCGTGCTGCAAAGTCATGGCTGATGCGACCAGAACTGGGCTGGCGTGAATGAGATGGTGTGCGATCGACGACAGGCTGGGGATCTAGCTCGTCCAGGTCGAGATCCAGATCGGAATCGTGGTCGTCGTCATGGAGGCCGTCCTGTTCGTGAGGCTTGTGGTATCCGTTCGGCGTGGTCATGCCTCATTGCATAGGGTGAGGATGGCTCGGGGAATTCGCGCGAGGAAGATGGGGCGAGATGGTGTTGGGCGCGGGAGGCGTGGACTATTTATTCGTGCGCCGCTTCTGTCGGGTCATGTGCTCGTCGGCCGTTTCGGTTCGTCAACACGTTGCTCATATAGGCGATGGCTACAGGAGAGAGGAGGAATTGTGCTGCCTCTACGGGAGCCCTACTTCGCCGCGCTGCACATGCTCGGGGGATGGCGCGTTGGCGGACCGGGCGATCATCCACATGCGCAGCTTACCACCACCAAAGAAAGCACACCACGCTGCTCCGACTCTCCTATTCTGCCATTTCTCCTCTCCATCCCCTTCTCCGCCAGGTTTGATGATACCTATTCATTCACTTCACTGCCATGATGACCCCGATGTATGAATAGACTTCTCACGACGTGCTTTGCCGCGTGCGCGCATTCCTCGATTGGTACGTCAGACTTTCCGTTTCGAGAACGTGGCCTCGGAGGTCGGCCTTCTGTCCAGACACGCTTCCTCCGCCCGGACGCGATGCGCACCACCACCACCACCGACCATTGTGCCACCGCTGCTCCTCCCCATCTAACGCCATGCGCTACAGTAATTCCATCGTCGCCACCGTGTGCCCGCGCTAGCCCACCATGACTGACGACGATTACCCCAACTTCGGCAATGCCTGGACCAGCACGGCCTCCCCGACGGCCTCTGCTGCACCACCCCCGGGCGAGTCAGCTTGGAATCCAGCGCATCGCCCCGACTCGGACAAACGACATGCGAGGACCACGTCGACCATAGACGCCGAATTCTTCCACCAATTATCCGAGCCTACACCAGAGCAGCTCACGAGGTCAGCGGCGATGGACGAAGACGGAGACGAGGCACAGCTGGGGACAGCGCAGAAGCCGCCAAGCATATCTGTGGAAACACAGAGCATCGGCTCTGCTGTGCCTGAGCAAGCAGCGGGCTCTACGGAACCAGCAGCAGATGGCGAAGAGCCTCCACGTCGCGGAGGGCCGGACGGCGGGAGTGAGCCGAGTACCGCCATCGAAGAGATCTTGGGAGACGACGAGACGCCCATATATGACCCGCAAGAAACTGCGCAGAAGCAGGAAGAAGAACTAGAGCAGCACATGTCTGTGCTTCCCCGCGAACCCCTTTACATCAGCTCGCCAGGAGATCAAACACCGGTCTCTCACGAAGCCGAGCTTGAGAGTGAACTGGCCAAGTATCAGGAACAGGGCGAGTCATACGAGCATCAAGGCCATCTCACGCAGATGGAGGAAGCCGTGGACGAAGCTCCTACCGCGCCCCTCCTGGCCGATGATGAAGCGCCGCCAACAGTGGCTGAGGTGCACGAGGAGAGAGCACCGCACATGCAAGCAGTTCAAGAGGACTCCGTGCTCGAAGATTTTGACGGTGCTCCAGCGATGGGAACACCACTTCCCAAAGCAAAGGCCAGCGTGGGCCACATTGATAGGAGCTTCACCACCAACTTCACAGAGGTTCCGGCGGCAGAGAAAGAGCAGGAGCAAGAAGATGACCGGCCCGACAGCTCTGGCTGGCCATCAGCAGGAGACGACAAGACATTTGGCGAGTTGCTGGACAATGACCAAAACGCGATAACACATGTGAGAGGCTTTTCGGTCGATCCTGTGTCGAAGCCTGAGTCCGACCCGTGGGGCGGCACGGATGATGATGATAGCTTCAATGAGATGCTGGGGAGCTCGCACGATCAGCCTTCTCAAGACGTGCCTGTCGCGCAAGCAGAAGCGGTGTCATCGATAGAAGCTCCAGTAACTGCGCCAGAAGACAAGACAGAAGATGACTTGGCAGCTGCATTCGCCTCCGTACTACTGGACGACGACTTGCTGGAAGATCCCAAGGACATGGACATGTCTGCTATTTTCGGAGACGACGATCCTGGGTTTCTAGAAGACGAGCTACTCCCGAATTCGCAGCCTTCCGCGCCAGCACCAGCCCTAACTCTCGCACAATCGAAAGAAACGCAGCGAGGGCAGAGTCCGTACGTCCCTGCTGCAGCCCAACAAAAAGCCGCTCAACCAAATCCGTACGCTGCCCCTGGTGCCCAATTCGTACAGCAGAACCACGGCAGATCAGCTGGAACCCCGTCCACTGGCCTCTACGATGTCTATGGCCATGGCGCCATGCAACCGCCGCCACAACAGCGTTCTGCCAGTCAGTCAGCGCAAAGTTTCGTCGACAAGGCCAAGGGAGGATATCAATCGCCTTACGATTTGCCCATGGAGGTGGTCAAGCCTAAGCAACGCCCACGGCAGACACCTGTCCAAAATCAATCTGCTCCAGTGCCTCCGCCGAGAAGCAGCAGCATGTCTTCTCACCAAGGGCCACCCTCGCTGCAAAGAGTGCCGACAGGTCCACCTCCAGGTTCCACGCCTCCACCGAGCGCCGGGTTTGCTCCTCCGACATCGACAGGTAGCGCACCCCCTCAAAAGCCTTCAGCATCAGGTAGTGGCTTCTTCGAGGACCTTCCAATCGTCCCAAAGACGCGAGCTCGGCATTCTGGAGCATATACTCCCCAGCTACCTTCCACGTCGATCCCGCCCGTCAATCAGATGGCCCCTCGTGGACCTTCTGCACCACAGATGCAGAGACCGCAAGGCCCACCAACACCCGCTCATCATTCCTCATACGGCAATTTGAGACAGCCAGAGAAGTTGCCGCTACTCCCGGATCAAGTCACAGGTCCCACGCCCGCACAAACTCCATCCATTCCCCCAGCGAGCCAGCGTTACTCCCCAAGCACATTGCCAGCGCCTACGCAAAATCAGAACCGATTCTCTCCAGCCCCTCCGTCGCAAGCACCACCTGCAGGCGGGGCTCGATACTCGCCCGCCCCTGCTGCGCAAGTGACTGCGAAGAAATATGGACCTGCATCTACGACAGCTCAGGGCATCCAGAGCACGCACCCATTCGCTCCTCGAACGAGTAGTCCTTTGGCATTCCACGGCAGACCGCAGTCGGATTCGCAGCGGCCTCCATCGATATCTTCGTCGCCGCCAAAGTCGAACGGCAGGGCCTCTCCGGCAATTCTATCGCCCCCCAGGTCTGGCAGCATGGCCTATTCTCCCAGCGAATCGAGGGCTGCGTCATTGAGCAATCTTGCTTCGCCACCACAAACCCAGTCAATGCAGTCCCCGCCAGTGCAGACAAAGGTCTCAAAGTACGCTGCTAAAGTGCCAACGGAAATTCCCTCTGCCATAGCACCAGGCCCAGCGACAGCATCTTCCCAGAAACGCGCATTTTTGGCGCATCGCAGGCAATTTTCACGCGATCTCGACTTTGTGGCACCACAAGATGAGCATGCTCACGACCCGTTGCAGAGGTGGAAAGGACATCCGATTTTCACTTGGGGCGAGTCTGGAATCGTTATCAGCAGTTTCCCGAAACAGACACCATTCTATGCGGCTGGCCAAGGCGTACCCAGCATCAAAAGTACTCCAGGTTCCATTACTGTACAGCAAGCTTCGACTTTCATGCCGATGGATGACTTGAGTGCGAAGTTCCCCGGGCCATTGCCAACGAAGGCCAAGAAGAAGAAGGATGTTCTAGCATGGATGACGAGTAAGATCGAAACTCTCCAACAACATGCAGAGGCTGCGCGCATGGACTTTGACATGGAGCCGGATTTGAAGAAGAGGGTGCAGGAGAAGCTCGTGTTATGGCAAATCATGAAAATTTTCGTACAGCATGACGGCCGACTGGAGGGCGACAAGAAGATCGAGGAAGAGATTCGAGCGGTGCTTCTGCCGAATCTGGCACAAATGAGCCAAGCGATGGAGCTGCAAAGCCCTGTCAACACGCCTGGAGCTGGTCCTCAGGCTGAGCCTTTGGACAGGGTTGTCATTTTGCAGCTGCGGCAAGCGCTCCTGGAAGGCCAGCGAGAACGTGCCGTATGGCTCGCGGAGGAAAAGAAGCTATGGGGTCATGCCATGCTCATCGCTTCTACCATGGGTCCTGAAACATGGCAGCAGATTACTCAATCCTTTGTTCGATCGCAAGTCAAGACTGCCGGCAGCGATGCGCGAAGTCTTGCTGCACTATATCAAGTGTTTGCGAACAACGTGGAGGAGTGCGTAGACGAGCTCGTCCCACCGTCTGCTCGCGCAGGCTTCCAAATGATGTCGAAGACTGAAGGTGCGGTGTCCCGGAATCCGCTCGAGGGTCTGGATCAATGGCAAGAAACTCTCGGGCTCATCGCCGGCAACCGCACACCTGCGGATGGCAACTCGTTACTCGCTCTCGGCAAGCTGCTGAGCAGCTATGGCCGCGCGGAGGCTGCACATACTTGCTTCTTGTTCGCCCGTGTGTTGACCAAACACACTGGCGCGGATGATCCAGAAGCTACGTTTGTGCTGCTCGGCGCGAACCACCAAAGGCAAGATGAGAGCTTTGGCAATGACCTCGACTCCATCGTTCTGACGGAGATCTATGAATGGGCGAGCTCGTTATCACAGCAGCGGGCGGAGTACACGCCGCACCTTCAGCCCTTCAAGCTCAAGCACGCGCAAGAACTTGCCGCAGCGGGCCTGAAGAACCAGGCCCAGGCGTATTGCGACCACATTGCCAAGGCTTATCAGTCTACAACGAAGCCGTCACAGTACTATCACCCCACCTTCACACAGACTGTCGCGGACCTAAGTGCGTTCCTATCGCAAACGCCCCAAACCGGCCCGCAAGGTTTGCTGTCCAAGGTGTCAAGCGCCAAAGTATCATCCAGCGCTTCAAGTTGGTTCACCAAGTTCGTGGCCGGCGACGATAACCAGGCCTCGAACGCATCTGGTGCTGGCAGCGACACAGCAGGACCGTTTGGTGGGGTGACCGGCGATTCACCTGACATCAGTCGGGTCGGCTCCTCGTCAGAAATCAACCAGATGTACAATCCGATGATGGGGGGCATGCCAACTTATGGCCAGCCAGGGATATCTGCGCTCACACAGCAGTTCCAGCCTTCTTCCGCGCCCATGCAGCAGTTTCAGCCGTCGTCGGCGCCAAACAACAGTAGATATGCACCTGGTGCTACTGGCAAGTACGCACCCATGTCAGCAGGTAGCATGGGATCCATTGAGCAGAGACCCGGCACCTCTTCATCGCGATCGTACGCGCCATCACCTCAACCGCTGGCAGTACCGCGGCAGGAACTTCACAAGGCTGCATCTGATTACAGCATGCCTTATAGCAACGACTCACGGCCGGGGTCATCACATTTTTCAAGTGGGAGCTACGAGCCGAAGCCTTTGTTGAGCGAGCAACCGCCGGCGCACTCATACTCCCCACTGGTGCAGCATCAAGAAGCATCATCTTACAGTCCACAGCCTGCTTTGGAGGACCGATCACATGGAGACTCACCACACGCAAGCGTACCTGAAGCCGAGGACGGAGGCTACATGCCCCCCGCTGCGAGCAGCTACGATCCGGGCAACGGGTATGGGTACGAACCACCTGCGTACGTGCCTTACGAACCTGAGCCGGACACGGAGGACGCAGAAGAGAAGCCCAAGGCTAAGCCGAGACGGAGCATCATGGACGACGATGATGACGATCTAGCGACACGGGCTGCTGCATTGAAAATCTCGTCCCCCGCCCCCTCATCAATGATCAAGTCTGAGGCGGATCGTATTGCAGACGAGGCGTTCAAGAAAGCTGCCGAAGCTGATGCGGCAAGAGATGCGCAAAAGAAGGCTGAAAAGAAGGGCTGGGGCATCGGACTTGGGGGCTGGTTCGGTGGCAAGAAAGGTGACCAGGGCATTCCGCAACAACAATCTGGACCCATCAAGGCCAAGCTGGGAGAAGAGAATTCGTTCTACTTTGACAAAGATCTTGGCAAATGGGTCAACAAGAAGGACCCCAAGGGTGCAGAGAGTGCCGCGGTAGCCACACCTCCACCACCAAAGGGACCTCCCAGCAGGACAGCTAGTGGCGTCATGGGCCCTCCCTCTGGTCCTCCTAGCCGCGTCAGTTCAGGGTCCGGTATGCCTCCACCGCCCTCCAAGATGCCGCCTACGCCTTCGATTCCTGGGTCTGGACCTCCGTCGCGTGTCGGTACTCCTGCGGATGGCGCAGGTGCAGCTCTGATGAATCCTGCCGTCAGCGCGCTCAATGGTGGTCCTCCGGGCTCGACACCTCCGAGTCGACCGGGCACGAGTTTGAGCAATGCCAGTAGTATTGACGATCTGCTCAGTGGACCACCGGGACCGAGAAAGGCGGGTGGGACTGTCAAGAAGGGAAAGAAGGGAGCGAATCGGTATGTGGACGTGATGGCGAAGTGAGAAAGAGATGGTGGTGGTGGTATCAGGTGATCATGAATATGATGTATGCGGCTGAAGTCATGAGGATATTTGTTTCGAGAGCTCTCTCGGCGTGAATGTGCAGGCGAGACCACGAGTGGATTGATGTTCGAGCTTGTGAGCATGTATGAATGCGAGCGCGGGAAAAGGGTCTCTTACGCTGTTCTTGGCACATGTCTATGGTGTCTCGTTTTGGGGAGGAAGAGGGCGTGTAGGATATTCGGGGCGTTTTATTGCGGTGGGGGCTTTTGCATGCACATCATGAATTGCCTCATGAGAGACATGGCCGAGAGAGAGAGAGAGGGAGGGAGAGAAGACTATGTTTGTAGAATAGATGAGTCCCGCGCATGGGGTGGTCTGCTCGCCACAACGCATATTTTGCATATTACTACTAGTACTACTAATGAAGTTTCACCCTTTGGCGAGTTTCGCGATGACGGTGTCCTCCTCTTCGGAGAATGCAACTTCATTTCTCGTGGCTCTCGACGAGGTTTGCGTGTCATGGTGTACGTTTCCATCCTTGTGGGATTTCCGGGCTGAGGAACGGGTTCTGCGACTGCATGCCTTGGACAAGAGATGGGAATGTTGGATATTGAAACGGGGCTGGTGTCGCATGATAGAAGACCATTGTGGTCCTTAGAGAAGTGGGAAGGTTGAGAATCTGTTTGCACTGCCACGTTTGAGAATGTCATTGTCGCGGGACGCGGTGGTGGGTGATAGTTCCGAAGCGTGGCAGGCATGGCAAGTGGGGATTCTTTGCTACTATTCTTTATCACTATATTGATGTGCGGGTTTTTGGGATGGTGAGTGAGTAGCTGCTTGATTCCACTTCTGCTACACGGACTGCGCGTACGTTCACGAAAGTGAGGTGGGTGTCCGCTTGCGCATAAGCGCCAAGACTTGTCGTTTTGTGTCAAGAAGATGAAAATGGCACGGCATCGTACACTTGGCTCGAGGAGGTATAAAGTCAGAGTTGACTTTCCGGCTCCTGGGGTAGTGGACGATCCCATGAATCATGATTTGCTTCTTTTTTTCTTTTCCTGCAAAGCGTCACAGTCGGCACTCGGCATGGGATTTCTTCAGCGTTACATGGACTGTCGTTCTGGGCCTTTTGGTTGCAGGGCGGTGTGACGGGGTTTGGCTTGTTGGTTGCCCTGACTGAGTTGACTCTAATGTCCCGTTCGAGACGTGCGATTTTGTTGCTTTCGTTGGGGGGCGACCTCCTAGGAAAGCAACGCTTGGGACATCAGCTGTCGAGTGTTGGCGGTTGAGATTGGGGTGGGAAGGGAGTGGAAATCTGGAAGGGTGAAAAATTGTGCAGTGCAGGTGATTTTGGGATGTGGTCTTGTGATGTGCAATAGTACACTGTCGCTACGAGAGGTAGAATCGCTATAGGCGTTTAACGAGGCGTGCTGAGTGGCTGCTTTCTTCAGTATAGTGACGTCGATCCCTCGATGGATGCAGATCCTGGTCGCGTGAGCACGGTCGGGTCGTGCGTGTATAGCATCTCACCTTTCTGCAGGTGTGGAGGTTGTTGTTGGCGGCCTTGTGACCAGTCGTTGCTGTTTTGCCCGACTGGAACTTCGGCTCTCCACATCTTGGCTCCAAACTACGACCAGACGAGACGGGCTGGACCCGAACTGGTGCGACATCACGTCGTCTGGCGCGGGAAGCGAAGTCGAAATGTATATACCAAGAAAGCGCGTGGTCAAGCAGCAGCGTGGCGGAGGGTTTGGCTGACGGATCGTGGAGTGCCGGCAGGAGGCTGCACATGTCCCCGACGTCCCCTTTGTGCATGCGTTCGAAATGACGACAGGAGGCTTTCCGACGATGATGATGAGAGGAAACGGTCAACGTGGGCGTTCACGTTTGGCCCAGCGCATCTCTCTGACACCGGGGATCCAACTCAAAGCAGCCCGACCTCGGCATGCTTCAGAATGATGATTGATTGTACCGGAATCCACTTCCAGCCAAGCTTCTCGCCCGACTTCACTCTCTTCACGAATAACAGCTCCCGCACGGCTCCTGACGAGCCATGACGATCGCTCCTCCATACACTATTCAACTAACTAACTACTCCTTTGCTACGCTCGTGCTGTGCCGCCTGCACTGCTGACTGCCGATCCGTCTCCCTGCTAACGGCCTACAGCCACATCCTTCCACCGCAGCCTTCCTCCTTCGAACACTCTGCCAGCAGTGACGCCAATTCTCTCCGCTCCTCCACCCGCCATGCACCTGCCAAGTCCTCCCCGTCTGGTCTGATTGCCTGGACGGGGCATCAAGACGGAGATCTCGGAAAGTTGTCCAACCTGCTCCCGCTTTCGACACCCTGGCTGCCGAGCCAGACACAGCCTGCTCAGGTGGTATTCGTAGGGGATCCTTGTGACAACACCGACGTCAGTGCTCTCCATTCCCACCTTCACGCGCAGGTCAGCAACATCATGCGTGCGAATGCTCGGCGAATGTGGAGAGACGTCTTGACCCACCGGAACGCTGCTGCTGTTGCTGCCGTGGACGTTGTTACGTTTCTTGTCGTGTGGTATAAAGACGCCCCGCCGTTTCCATCATCGCCAGCCCCTTCCTCCCCATCCAACCTTCAGATCGATCAATTTTTAGCCTCGTATCCCACCCTAGCGGAGGATATCTCTCCTAGCTCAGAGTTTCCACCGCTGCTGCGCAATTTACCTATACCGGCAGTTCCACCCTCCACTTATTACCACGAGGCTGGCCCTTCCCCATCGCCCGTGGCCAGAACCTGACTTTTGCATTTTCCAAGCGTTTGCTTCCTACCGAGATTCTTTCAACGACAGTCAACGGACAACAGGACAATTGTTTGCCATGTACTCCAGCATAACGGCAGCGGCCTTGGCAGGCTTGAGCGTGTTTGCGAGCATCACATCTGCTGCACCTATGGAGCAACGACAAGCGAATCTCAGACCCGTCATTTCGACCGATGTATGTTGTGAACGATTGTGTTGAATGTGTACACGTCGCTAATCAACGTTCCAGTTCCCCGACCCATCATTAATAAAAGTTGGAGATACTTGGTACGCTTTCGCCTCGCAATCTTTGTACGACTTTCGAAACATCAAAGTACAAGTCGCGACCTCAAAAGACTTTGCCACTTGGACCCTCTTGGAAGGCTACGATGCCCTCGGTACAATGGCGCCATGGTCGCGATCCGACGTCTGGGCGCCTTCCGTCCATCAACGGGACGACGGCAAATACCTCATGTACTACTCCGGCGTGACCACCACTGGCGGAGATGGTCGCTTCCACTGCGTAGGCACTGCCGTTGCCGACGACATCCTCGGACCTTACCAGACCAACAGCGACGAGCCTCTTGCGTGCCCCGTCGACCAAGGCGGCGCTCTAGACGCATCCTACTTCAAGGATGGAGACCGACACTTTGCTCTCTACAAAATCGACGCCAACGCCTTGGGCAACGGCGGCGAATGCGGCAACACTGTCGAGCCCATCCTCACCACCCCCATCGTCATCCAAGAAGTCCAAGCAGACGGCACAACCAAGATCGGAGGCCCCACCACCGTCCTCACCAACTCGGTCTATGATGGCCCCCTCGTCGAAGCACCGTACATGATCCGCAACGCCGACGGCCTCTACGTCCTCTTCTTCTCATCATGGTGCTACACCACCGACAAATACAGCGTGTCGTACGCCACATCCTCCAGCCCCACCGGTCCCTTTGAAAAGGCCAAACTCCCCTTGTTCGTCACAGGAACGCAAGGACTCATCGGTCCCGGTGGAGGCAGTATCGCGGACGATGGAACGAGTTGGGCGATGCACGGGTACGAATCCCGCGAGAGAGTGGGTGGCAGGAGGAGCATGTACGTCACGCAATTGAGGTTGGAAGGGCGCGATGTGATTTCTACTTGATGAGATGGAATTTTGGATTGGTGGATTTTACTTGTACATTATTGTGATTTAGATGAAGGTTATATACCCCGATTATGCATGATGAATGGATGTATTGAATGTGATGAAGAGGGGCTTCTCGCTTTGCGTGGAGTGTTTGATGTAGAAATCTCAGGATGGACCAATCCGTTTGCATGTGTACTTCCGTACTCGTAATCGTTCGTGAATGGCAATGATCAATATGTTCCATGTACAATGCTGGATTCAGCGGAGACTGATGTACTCATTGCAGGTCCTCTTTTTGTACAGAGGTACCTACCGCACTTCTCTTTGACCATCACTGGGACATACAATTCTGAGTCTTTTGACCTGAGCATACCCAACGGGATCATACTACGTACATATAACCTTCAGAACACGAAAGCCTCGATACTCGAACGCCGTATTCCAGTGTAGCATTCACGACCCATAAACGGATCCTTACAAGATAAAGAACCACAGGTAGTGAGAGTAGAAGTGCTTTCAGATCTATTACTAGGCGAGAGAATCAATGAAATGATACTTTACCGAGAGATCTGAGAGCCTTCCACTTAGTTAAGCGTCAAGAATAGCCGAAGATATGTACTCGTACTCGACGACAGAGTGGTCGTTGGAGAAACTGGTTGAGGTTTGCTCAAATCGATGAGAGGGTTTGATGAGGGTTGCGATTTCAGCATTGGAACAATTACTTGTGATTTTGCGGACGCTGGAGGAAATGGAAGCAAGTAGATTACGGCTGAAGGGAGATCAATCAATGACCAGGAAAATATGCTCAGGATGTGGCTCAATGAACCTTTCTCGTACTTGGAAGTGGTCTACGGTCTTCATGTCCGTTAGATGTCTGTGAGCGGCTGCTTTCCAAGTCAACCCCAATTAAATTGGGTCACGTTTCTCCGTCTCTTTCGACAAGACTAGTAGGCCCTCAATCAAATACTGACCGAAAGAAAGCCCCAGCAGAGGGAGGAACTTGTGCTCGAACTCCAACAAAAGAACAAACACACCAGCAAACGAGTCAAAAAACCCCATAACAAATGGCAGCTGACTCCATACCCAGAAGAAATTCCCCAGAAAGGAGAGGGAAAACTAAATCATGCCCTCCACCGTATCCTCCTTCATCACCACCCCCACCGTAACCTACGACGTCATCCACCTGCGCGTCCCCGACGAAGACCACCCACCCATCTTCGACATGTCCTTCCACGAGATGCTCGGCACCTGGAAGATCCAGCGATACAACGCAGCAGAAAACGAGCCCTACCGCGCGGCACTAGACGGTCTCGTAATCTCCCGTCCCTGGATCTGCGATTACATCATTGCCATTCTCTCCCGGAATCGTGATGCTGCCGCCGCGAAAGATGTGAGGTTGTATCTCGTGAAACTGGATTGGGAGGAGAGACATGAGAGTCATCGGGTGTTTTGGATTGCAGGGAGGCCCGGGGGGACAGGGGAGCAGGAATTGGAGGAGTGTGGGTTTGCGATTGATCCGGATTATGTGGGGAGGGAGATGTTGCGGACGGGTGCTTGGGATTGGAGATTTATCCTTGAGACGTTTGATGATGTGAAGCCGTGGATTGTTGAGTGGGAGAGGGATAAGACTTGTTCGAGGGATGTGGATCCGTGGGTGGCTGATGGGTGAGGGTTGGATGGAGATGAGTGATCCAAGAAGTGGAGAGGCGTGCTGATAAGGAGAGGACTTGAGTGTGGACTTGTGTGTTGATGAGAACGATCGAAAAGCGCATCTGCATTAACTTTTTGGCAGGTAAATGTACCAGAAACGTCCTCGATTGACGAAAGCGAAAGCGCAGAGTCGATCTTGTCTTTCGATTCTCTTGTCATCTCCATGCGGTCGTGCATCTTGCACGTTCACCTGCATTGTTATCGCCCCCTGTGCACCTTATCGCCGATGTTTCTCAAGAGTGATGCCTTCGCCGTGCCTCATTGGAACCCATCTATCGTCGCTTTTGGGAACTTCACTAGCCCAGTCCAGCAGATCGATCAAAAAGGCCTCATATCCCAGTACACCCTGATCTCAATTGTCCAGCCCAGGACTCGTAAGGAGGACGGTCGCGCTGCGAAACCTTCACCTTTCGTATGACGTCCCTCTCCAGAGCGCGTCTATTTCGACTTGTCCAGGGCGCAAACGGGCACGTTCCGCAAGGGATCACAGAAGGTGAAGTTGCTCCACCCACCACCTATCATCCCGCCAAGGGCGTCAAATACCTTGGCAGTCCTACCGCACCAGCTTCACTTCACCCATTCTATTCTTGACAGCCACACTGTGCCGCAGACCTCATTCTCAGCGCTTCGCCACAGAAACCCACCTGAAACACCCGGACCAACCTCACAACTACGCCGAAGCGATCATACAAAACATGTCCGCCAAGTCTCCCTCACCCAACGATCATAATTCGTATCCAACACCCTCCAACCCAGCACCATGAAACAACCTCCCATCTCCTCCAAATTCCTCTTCGGACTCTCCATCGCACTACTCATCCTCGGCGTGATCCAACTATCCCTCCAACTTTCCGTATCTCACAAAATCTCAGCCGAAGAAACCAAGACTGCACACGCAGGAACCTACTATTCCAACTTCCCTCAAAATGGAACCAACACAACAACAACAGTAACATCAACCAACTGTTTCCCATCGACCTTCATAACCAGCATATCCGACGCCATAATCGCCACAGCAGCAATCTGCCTCGTCAGCGGCGCCCTAGGCCTCCTCTTCGCCTTCGTACCAGAAATCCGATGGGTAAGTACTCATCCGACCCATCCATCCCACTCCAGCACCAAAAAAAGAAGAAACCCCTCTCCGCTCATACGAAGCCGAAAAGAAGCTAAAAAGGACTCCAAAATTTCCAGCTTCCCCTCGGTTTCTGGCCTTTCCTGCACACCGTCCTCCAGTCCGTCGCGGCACTAACCGGAATCGTCTTGCTCATCGCGTCCTGGACGAAGCACTATTCCAGTGCGAAACTCGCGTGGGATAAAGCCGGACATTTGGATGGCGAAGTGAGTTGTGAAGCTTGGGTATGCCAGATGCGGAATGGGATTGATGGGAGAGGAGCGCGAGATTGGATGGGAATGTATTGCGGGATGGCGGTGAGTTGATGATGCGAAGTTTGCTTTGTTTTTCCCATGTATGAGGTTGGTGCTGATGAGGGAGGGGAATTTGTAGGTTGCGGCGAGGTCGCTGGCGGTTCCGGGATGTTTGATACTGTTGGCCGTGGTGGCCATGAGTGGGATTCAGATGCGGAGGGCCAATGCTTCGGCGAGAGCTATTGGGATGGGAGACTCGCGAGGCGTGGAGAAACAAGCCAGTCATGAACGGTCAAGCCCTCGAGGGAATTTGTAGCGTGTTGAGACCAGCGCCCTGGTACTGTCATTCCCTCAAGCTGCACATATCATCCATGCTGCGCAGGAAGGCTCACATACAATTCGCCGGACTGAGCCCATCAACCCTGGCACTCTTCGCCCTCCCCTCAAAAACAAACTCGCTCATCAACTTCCCCGTCCCAGGACCATTTTGGATCCCCCAACACGTATGTCCCGCCGCCAACCACAGGCCCTTGGTGCCCGGAACGCCACCAATCAGCGGTGCCGAGCTCCCAGAGACCTGCGGCAAATAACACGCCTGCCTGGCCGTCACCTCACCACCACGCAACTCATCAGAAATCGAAGAGACAAAGTCGATGATATCCTGACACCGCGACTCATCGACCTCGACCTCGTCTGAAGTCGGCGGAAGGGGAACGGCATGATCGCCTTCGCCACAAGCGTAGACTTCATTATTGGGGCGGGCGTAGATTTCCGGACTGACGATTTGCCCGCTGTGAGGGCCTTTGGAAGCTGCGTTGGGAAATTTGGAGGGGAGCTTGATTTGTGTGAAGAGGGCGTAGGGCGAGACGTCGGCGCGGATGGTGACGGAATGTGCGCGGAGGGCAACGATGGGAGCGGAAGGGTAGACGTTCCGACTCCACGGGCCAGCGGCTATGATGATATCTGTAGCTGGTATTGTGTGTTCCTGTCCAGAGGTCCTGTCTGTGTATATCACGCTTTCCACTTGTGAAGCGTTGGTGTAGTTGATGCTTTTGACGGGTGACTGAGTCTTGACTTCAACACCCTTTTCCCTCGCCAGCTCAACCATGCTCTCCGTGAACAGTCTCGGATGGACCTGCGCGGTTGTGCTGGGGTCTCCCATTTCATCGTATGCCCGCAAGGCATCCGGCGCCACCCAATCCATATCCTCAGGCACCCCCATCGCGCCTCTTTTCGCACTGCTCTTCTTGGGAGGATTCTTCTCCAGACTCACATCATCGGCCTTTGCGCCAGCTCCCATCTTGCCGCTCGCGTTCGTGCCGTTCGCAGCACTCTGATCCTTGCTCTTCTTCTCAGGCAGCGCTCTCCCAATGCAATCGACTTGTCCACAATGTACCGCTCGATAGCCCCATCGCTGGTCTCCGCCGTGCTCTTGCGCAAGCTCCTTGTGCAGCCCGTAACTCAGAGGCACAATACTCTTCGGATATGCCCACAGAGCGAGCAGTCCACCCGCCTTGCCTGATGCGCCACCAGCAATCTTACTCGCTTCCAGGAGTGTAATTTTGTGCTTGCTCGGGTGGTATGAAGGATGTCTTGTGAGATAGTATGCGCTCGTGGAGCCAATGATACCGCCGCCTACAATCACGATGTTCCTCTGCTCGGTCGAGGCAGCCATGGTGGCGAATCTACGGCGAAGTTCCGCGGGGAACAGTCGCAAATCCGTTCGGATGGCTCTGTGTATTAGCGAGCTTGGGGCCACGGTGAAAGAAGAGGAGGTGGAATGGGAAGAGTGAGTGGCAACGAGAAAATGCAGTAGCTACATGTACCACACTCGGGGAGCCATATTTACGTCACCTTTGTCGCAGTGCAGATCGAGGCCCACAATGGCTACATGTACATCTGCAGCGAGCATTGGGTGCACGGCAGCGCTCGCCATCGCGCTCGTCGCAACAGGTGAAGTAGTGCAGGTGTTGCAAATCCCAGGTTGGCTGGCCTTTGCGCGGAAGCACAGACAATTTTTGGGAACGTCACAGACGGCAGAAAAGGAAAGGAGTACATTTCTTTTGTCATCTCGCCATCAGAGGCCGTACATCAAGCACAACAAAGCAGTGGTCTAGTAGCAAATGCTCAATCCAGGCGAGCAACATGACGCCTTGCCCAGGCGGATAGCCGTGCGTACGTACCATCTCGTCCTGCAACATTCGCTGCGCAAACACTCCACTTTGCCATGCTTTTTCGTAGCACCTGACCTGCTACCAAGTAAGGCCCGATGCCTGCTGCCATGTCTTGCCCTCGCTCGTAACACTGCCAGTACCATGCGCACAATGATCTCCAAAATCCCATGCAACACGCGCTTAAAAGCACTTGCGGTGGACAATGGATGGGCCAGACTCGTCGTACTCTTGCTTTGAGATCCACATCTGCTGGAAGGTCGAGAGCGAGGCGAGAATGGAACCACCGATCCACACGGAGTACTTGCGCTCCGGTGGTGCGATGATCTTGACCTTCATGCTGGATGGGGCCAAGGCGGTGATTTCCTTTTGCATACGGTCGGAGATACCTGGGTACATGGTGGTACCACCAGACTAGAGATTTGTCAGCTCGAATGTGGTGATTGCGGACGGGACTCGACTTACCATGACGATGTTTCCGTAAAGATCCTTGCGGACATCGACGTCACACTTCATGATGGAGTTGAAGGTGGTGACGTGGATACCGCCAGATTCGAGACCGAGGACCGATGGCTGGAAGAGAGCCTCGGGTGCGCGGAAACGCTCGTTACCGATGGTGATGACCTGTCCGTCAGGAAGCTCGTAGGACTTCTCGAGCGAAGAGCTCTGGCTGGCGGTCTGGATTTCCTGCTCGAAGTCGAGGGCGACGTAGCAGAGCTTCTCCTTGATGTCGCGAACGATTTCACGCTCGGCAGTGGTGGAGAAGACGTATCCACGCTCGGCCAAGATCTTCATGAGGTAGTCGGTCAAATCACGACCAGCCATGTCGACACGGGAGATGGCGTGTGGGAGAGCGAAACCCTCGTAGATGGGGACGACGTGGGTGACACCGTCACCCGAGTCGAGCACGATACCGGTGGTACGACCGGAAGCGTAGAGCGAAAGGACAGCCTGAATGGAGACGTAGAAGGCGGGGGCGTTGAAGGTCTCGAAGACAATCTGCGTCATCTTCTCACGGTTGCTCTTGGGGTTGATGGGAGCCTCGGTCAGCAGGACGGGGTGCTCCTCTGGTGCGACACGGAGTTCGTTGTAGAAGGTGTGGTGCCAGATCTTCTCCATGTCGTCCCAGTTGGTGACAACACCGTGCTCGATGGGGTATCGCAGGGTCAGGATACCACGCTTGCTCTGTGCCTCATCACCGACATATGAGTCCTTCTGACCCATGCCAATCATGATACTGTGCTCTTGTTAGGACGCTGCTGCAGCGGCGGAGACGGCGGATCGCATACCCATGGTGGCGCGGTCGTCCGACAATGGATGCTGTTCCGATGTCAGCTCTTGCTTGTTGCCCGATTTGCGGCTGCCCGTGGCATCACTTACGAAAGACAGCTCGTGGCGCATCGTCACCGGCGAAACCGGCCTTGCACATTCCAGAGCTGCATCGCCGTCAGTCGCTTGTCCCGTGGAGTGGCCATTGCCCGTCCGCGCTCCATTTCGTTCGGCGCTCGAGTGTGCGTTGATGACGTCGGACGCGAAGCTGAAACGTGGTCGGGAGCTGCGGGCGGGCAGGCAGGCAGGCAGGCAGCGGGGGAGTCGCATTCTTACCCATTGTCAATGACGAGGGCAGCGACCTCCTCTGTAGATGGCAATTGAAGTCAGCGCAATGTCGTCGGAGGGTCAGCGGCCGAAGTAGGGGGCGCAATGGAAGGGGAGGCGGGCAGGGCGCGGGTGGAAATTCGTCCAGCTTACCCTCCATGGCGGCGGTGGTTGTAATGGGTGGAAGAAGTAGTCGAAGGGGGGTGCGGTGGTGCTCTGATGGACCTCACGACGGCGATGCGTGAGGATGGGCGAGGGTGGCAAGGGGGGGTGGTGTATTGTGGTATGTGGAGTTGAGTAGTAGCTGAAGCGCTGCTGGGTGCGGTGAAGAAGTCTTGGGAGGAAGGCGAGCAGTCAGTTAGCGGGCGCTTGGGCCAGGGACAGTCGATTTTCGGAGGTTGCAGCGCGAATCGCCGGCGAGATTGAAAACACTTGTGCAAGATTGTCATTGCGGGTGAGGCGCGGGCTATCTACATATCTGGTATCTGCTGTGGCCGAGCGGTGCTTTATTTCGCTGCCTGATGGTGGTACTGCACTGGATTCCTCCGCCGCCATTGCACCTGTTGCCTCCGTACGCGCGGACGGGCTCATATGCCAAGGCCGATTCTCCCTGTTAACATTACACGTAGGCGTCATCAGGCAGACAGGCAGGCAGACAGTCCTGTGGGAGGATCGTCGCCTCCATTCCACTGCCATCCGCCAGCGTCAGCAGCGCACGCAGAATTTTGCACGAGCTGTGCGAGCTGTGTGAGTGTCCCGCCACCTGCCCTGCCGCTCCTCACCAAAACCTACTTGCAACCACTCCTGCACTGCCGCCTGTTTTAGCGAGCTCGAGCCGCATTAGCGGGGTCGCTTTTGGTGGGGCGCAGGCCAAAACACCCAGCGCAGCACAGCCTCCCAAACGCTTTCTCGACTCCAACGGCGCCCACTCCATTCATCTGCAACGCCCGTGCCCAGCGGGCCGCGCTCCTCGTGTTTGATAGAGTGACACTCCTCGTGCAAAACGGGCGCTCAGCGTCGCGCCGTCCGCGAATGGCAAGAAGAAGGTGAGCGAAGCCGCTCGAAGTGGCTAGTGCTGTCCAGAATTTCCGTCATCGCAGGCGAAACCACATGGACCAGGTGCTGTGCACAACAACCCATTTTCTTACTCGCTCTCCTTGCACAAAACTCACACAACAGACAGAGCGCTCAACATCAAACTCCATCTTCACGTCATACACAGAAGAGCGAGTTCCAGTCAACAAATCTCGCGAATATGGCCGACCAAGCAGGACTCAATTCCCTCCTGCAATGGGGCATCGAAAACAGTGCCGCTGCAAATGGCGACGCACCAGAGGGACAACGACGTGACCCGACCAGAGGCCTGAACCCAGATATGCTCGCGCAATTACTCGGCGGACCTTCAGACGCAGATCGCATGAAAGACGCCATGCACGCCATCGTTGCGCCCATGGACAAGGTCGACCTGGAGAACAAGTTGATCGCATGGGACAACTTGGAGCAATTAATCGAACAAATCGACAACGCGAACAACATGGATCCGCTGAAACTGTGGGAGCCTCTCATCCGGCAATTGGACCATGAAGAGCCTGAAATGCGGAAGAATGCAGCGCTTTGCATCAGCACCGCAGTACAGAACAATGTCAAATCACAAGAGCATGCAAACAGCCTGGGAGTCGTGCCGAAGCTGGCGAAATTGGCGACAGAAGATACAAATCAAGCGGTGCGCAAAAAGGCCATTGGCGCGTTGAGCAGTCAAGTCCGGAATTTCCAGCCGGGCATGGATGAGCTGGAAAAGGCATTACCGGATAGCGTGTGGACGAGTTCCAAAGGAGGGCAAGACGCCAGCGATATGGATTCTTGCGATGCCATCATTCAGAAATTGCGGGATTTGTCTGCTGCAAAGGCGTAGGAGGCTCACAGCACTACATGTACGATACGGATGCATTGCGCACGGCGAGCGGAAGAAGTCGCTGGTGAAGATGGAGTCACCTGATCAATTTCATAGAGCGCACCAGCTGCGAACGAGATACGAAGAATATACCACGAAATGTGCGACGAGTCGCGTCTTGATTATATTTTGTACACCGGTCGTGCTCATCACGCCATCGCTGGCGCAGTTATCTGTTGAACATATCTATCTTGCGTGATCATCGTGCAAGCTACTCGGCTGGCCTCCTCCCATACACATAGTGAAATATCGTCAATAAATGAAGCTTGGGGTCTTTGAACTCATTCCTGACTCCGGCCATCAAGACCTGCGCTTCGTCCACACTCCACCCCAATATCCGCGTCAACGGCGCCAAGGTGAAAGCTTCGACACAAGCAATCATGTGTTCGCGCTGATATCGTCCGACTTCTTTGAGTTTGGGATTTTTCGCCCAACGCCCGATGGGGATCTACGGGATGAGTGCCACGTTAGCAACAAGTACAGGAAGAGAAAAAGACAAGAAAAAGAAAACTCACCTTAATGACGTCCTCTCTCACATCCTCAAACCCCGCCTCCGCAATCCATCTCTTCTGCTCCCCCGCCACATCTATCACAAGTAGTCAGTGAAAGGTCCAAAGATATGCGAGAAACGTTGACACGGCCGGAAGATGCCTCGCAGCGACGATACATACTCATCCTCTTCCCAAACTTCGAACTCGCCTCATCCACCAACCCCTGCCACAACTTCGTATTCGGCGCCTTGATCAATTCGGGATCATCGTCGGAAGAAATCCACGCTTCGTATTCTTGCATTTCCACCCAGCCTCCGGGGCGGAGGTTGTCGTAGATGGAAGCGTAGAGGCGGGGCCAGTCGGCGACGGAACCGCCCATGCCGCGGAGGCTGG
>ANSM01002832.1:0-24051 GCA_000347735.1 Cercospora canescens BHU | reverse complement strand
TTTCGCGATGCGAGCAGCCTCTGCCGCCGCCGCCTTTCGTGCAGCTCGGCGAGCTTCATGCCGAATGCGTCGGAGCTCTTCCTCCTCCGCCAATTTTCGTTCTTCCTCATATATTCGAGCTGTTTCAAGTGCTCTCCGTGTCTCCGTGCGGCGCTGCCGCTCCGCTTCTTCTTCTGGAGTCCTGGGTTTGTCTGATCGAGATCTGCGACTACTGTGTTTGCTCGAGCGCGACTTCTCGGAGGACTTTTTGTCGCTGGAAGAGTGCTTCTTTGGTGGCCGTTCCCAGTGGTCTGGCTTGCTTCGTTTACTTTGTGTCGGTGAAGGTGGGGCTTCAGGGCTGGGAGGACTGGCCTCCTCATTCTCAGCGACCGCAGGTACTTCAATGATCTGTGGGCTGCCTTCGGGCGCGGCTGGAGCTTCTTTCGGCTCCTCTGCCTTCGCATTGTCGCCGGTTTGCTGATCATCGTCTACCTGCGGAGCTGGTTCATCTTGCACGACTTCCGGTACGGGATCGGCCACTTCCTCGCCAGCTGCTGATGCTTCTTTTTCATCGTTGCTGACTTCCACGGGCTTTACTTCTTCCACCGTTTCAGAAACGGGCGCGTCTGCTGATGGATTGCTGGCGCTCTCTGCAGAGTCTTCAGCCTTCTCGACGCTCGGTTCCGATTCTCCTGCAGGCTCAACAGAGGATTCCACATCAGGTTCGGCAGAGGGCTGCACCTCACTTTCGGCAGAAGGTTGCACATCAGGCTCGTTTGCGGGATCTGGGGCTGGCGCTTCGGACGGAGGGCCTGGGTCTGCTTGCTTGGATCCTTCTGCAGGCTCGGTGGAGGGTTCTTCATCAGGTTCTTTCGTGGATTCTGGGGAAGGCTCTTCAGTCGCAAGTTGTGCGTGTACTTCTGTGGACTCCTCCGCAGGCGCTGCCTCCACCTCCGTCGTCTCTACTGGTACCTCTACAGCTACTTCCTCGATTGACGCTTCTGCGCATTCCGGCTGCGGATCTTCTGTGGCATTCGCTGTTGGGACTTCCTCTTCGACGACGGTGTCAACGACCTCGACTGGCTGGCTCACTTCTTGGGGAGCATCTCCGTGATCCTCGTTTGATTCGGCGTTGACCGCAGGATCGTCGGCTTTTTGCTCTTCAACTGCTGCAGGTGGCTCTTCGTTCCCAGCCGGCTGTTCTGAGTCCTGGGCGTCCACTCTCTCTGCAGAGTCTTCGGGCGTCGTATCACTTCCAGCTTCCTGCTCCATGGTCGAAGCTTCTGCAGTTTGCGTTTCGATGGCTTTCTCATCTGGGCCCGGCTCTGCATATTGGGCATCTGCTGTCTCGATCTGCTCCTCATTTTGAGGCCTCTCCGGCTGATCGTCTGTTGCCTCTCCATTGTCGTCTCCGGCCTCTGTGGCCGTCGCTCCGAGAGGCTCCTCATCCTGAGGCTCGATATCAGGAGTGGATTCTACTACAGCATCCGCTTCTACTTCGGCTGATTGCTCAGACACATCTGCTGCAGGGTCATCCGTAGACTCAGTCTCTACAGTCGACTCTTCTTGTGTTTTTGCCTCGTCACCACCTTCTTGACTTGCTGTTTCGCTCTCCTCATCAGCCTGTGGTGGCGAACGAGCCCTGTGTTCGTCGACAGTCTTGATGTCTATCGCTGAAGACGTTTCGGCATCTTCGTTTTGATCAGCTCCTTCAGACTCTGCTTCTGACTCGGATTCGCTCGCACTGTCTTTGTTTTCTTCTATGTCAACAGCACTGTCCACTGGAGTGACGGCTTCCATGCTCTCCTCCTTGTCTTTTGAGTCGTCTGCTTTCCCATCAACAGCATCCTGCGGCTCTAGGTCTTCAGCGATTGCCTCTTCTTGCTCAGATGGCTCGTCATTGGGCTCTTTGTTTTCTTCGCTGGGAGCACCCCCCAATGGATCCACTTGTTCCTTTGCCTGGGCTTCCGCGGCAGCGTCGTCTCCCTTGTCGTCAATCGGCGATGCCGTCGGCGCCTCCGCGTTCTCTCCGTGCGCCTCATCTGCCTCGGCTTCGGTTCCTACTTCAGGTGGCTGATTCTCAGCATCTTCTTCTGCCAGTTCACCTGGTGGCTGCGTTTCGGGCTCCGTGACCGAGGATTCTGCCCCTGCTGTAGCCACAGCCGGCTCTCCCTTTTTTGCCGTCTCGGGGCTCTCGGTCGCAACAGCTGATTCTTCAGGTGCATCGCCATGTTCCGCAGCAGACGAGCTTGTCTCTTCGGTGGCGCTAGTCGATTCTTCTGCAACTGGGCTTGGTTCCTCGGGTGCAGAGCTCTCCTCCTCCGTGGCACCACCTGATTCATCTGCTGTGGAAATTGGTTCCTCTTCTGCAGGGCTTGATTCTTCTGAAGCAGGACTTGCTTCATCTGGAGCCGGACTTGGATCTTCTGGAGCCGGGCTTGGTTCATCTGGAGCCGGGCTTGGATCTTCCGGAGCCGGATTTGGATCTTCTGGAGCAGGACTTGGTTCCTCCGTAGGAGTCACCTCGTCTGGCGCAGGAGGCGGAGGCGGAGGAGCATCACTAAAGTCGATGCCAAGCCCTAGAGGCGGCCCGCCAGAATCCTTCGACTTCGATTTGGACTTTTTGGATTTTTTGCCAGATTTGGAAACCTCCACGATCGGCTCGGGCTCTTTGTTCTTCGATTTACTCTTGCTCTTAGATGACTTTTTATCCTTTTTCTTCGACTTTTCGCTCCCTTGAATACTCTTGACAGGTGCTTCTTCAACGGCTTCGGGCTTCACCTCCACAGCAGTAGCTTCTTCCTCCACCGGGCCGACAGTCTCTTCTACGGCAGGCACGTCAGCAGGGGTTGGGTCCGAGATATTCTCGCTAGGAGCCTCTTCAGGATGAGAAGTTGCATCGGGGCCTTCAACAATAGCCACGATTTCATCAGGATCGTCGCCATCATTCACAGGCGTGGATTTCTTCTTCTTTCCTTTTGCCCCTTTAGCAGCCTTCTTCGGTCTGTTCGTTGGCTTGGGATCCGGAGTGCCAGGAGCCCACTGCACGCTCTTCTTCTCCGGGTCGTCATTATCCTCGTTGGAGAAAGCTGTCTGGTCTTCTGCCGGGGCTTCAGCGCTCTCTTGCTCAGCAGATGGGGGCTCGGGTGCTTCGGGAGGTGGATCAACGAATACATCGTCTTCCGACCGAGGTGACAATTCGCCACTTGTATTGTCTCCAGCTTGGTCGTCCTTGTCGCCATCGACCTGCCCAGCCCCGTCGGTGGACGGAGCCTCGGGCGGTGCAGGAGGCGAAGTCTCCTCGTCGTTCATAGCTTCATCCTCTGCTGGTGTTGATCCGGCGGCTGCCGGTTCACCACCCTCTCCAGGCGGATCGGACGCAGGCTCCCCACTTTCGACAGCGGGTTCGGTACTAGACTCTGCTGAAGCGTCCGGTGATGCTTCAAGAGGATCTTCTGGTGGACCGTCTGCGGGTGGGCCGTCAGCTTGCGCTGCTTCAGGCTCTGCAGCGGGAGGGGCTTCGACGGGGACATCGACTTCATCTGGTTTTGGCTCGTCCTCTGACTCGGTGCTTGGTTGCGGTTTGGACGGTCCCTGGTCATCGATTGCGGCAGCTGGCTGATCATCTGTGCTCGGGGGAGCATCTGCAGAGGGTGCTTCTGATATATAAGGTGAGTCGTGATTAGCTAATCCACACCTCCGTGAGCTTACCTGCGGATGAAGGCGCGTCAGCTGTCGGTTGTTGTTCTTCCCCGCTTTCGGCTCCATCCTCGTCTGAACTCTCGTCATCTGTAGGTGGTGGCACGGGATACCTCACTTTGTACCTAGGGATGAATGGCTGGGCGACGCTGTCTGGATCAACGGTGGGTGTCTTGGGCCCGCCTCGCGCCGGGTGGACGCTGAGTCTGGGATCCCGCCATGTTGCAAACGAAATCTGCTTGTAGCCATACTTGTCTCGCACGGCGTCGAGAGACATGATTGCTCTGTCCGGATTGCTCTCAGTCGGGCTATCGGTTCGTGCGAATCATCAATTCGGTGTGTAGTGAGCAGGTGCCTTCGTACGGTGACATGACAAGTGCGTGGAGAGGGTGGGATGACGATGCAAAGATTAGTTTGGGCAGACTCCACTGCGCAGCATGTGCACTGAAATAAGATATGTGAGATGCAGCAGGGTTGGGGCAACACAAAACGCCGAGTCGAGTGTTTCCTCACAATTGAGGCGCACGTTGACCTCCACGTACCGCGTCGGGAGCCAAAAGCGAACATGGCAGCGTGAACCATTCAGGCGGCAGCAGCGGTCCGACTGGAACCACGCTTCACGACAGGCAAGCTGTAGCTGCCCGTCGGGTACATATCTGGTGATGCAAGTGCAGACGGGACAAGGCTAGGTTCTGTAGGAGTGGAAAATGGTTTGGGCGTGCGTGCATCGGACAAGCGTCGAAAGCATTTCCGATTCGCTTCGCAGCCCGTGGAGCCAATGCTGGTGCTTGCTTTGCCCTGGCTTTTCTGGACGCTCCCAGACAGACAGACAGCTGCAGACGTGTCCGAAGACGGAAGCGCTGTCCAATGGCCGGTGGCGACGCATCTGGCGGGCCGGGCGAATGGCCTGTGACACGGACGAGCACCCAATGGAAGCGCAACACGGGATGCATGGGCGTGTGGTGGTTCGAGGGGAAGTCGACGAGAGCTACATACATAGTTTAGTGAGATACGTGGCGTGACGAGAGAAGACGAAAACCTCGTCGCTCCTCAGACTGGGCCGAGCCGGGCTGCCGCTTCCTTTGGCGGGTGCATGAACCTGCGGCGACGCAGTCCGGGAGGGAGTGGAGTACGGTGCTGTACTGTACTGTACTGTACTGTACTGTACTGTACCACACACAGCACGCATCTGCCCGCATCGGCGAAAGATGACTTGTACTGCGACGATGCGTGGGATGCCACTACCACACTGTAGACTGTCGGGACGGAGGAAACGGCTTCGACGCCGCGCCAAGCCATCGTCATCGCTGCAGGGGATCAAGTACATCCTCTTCACATACTGTCACATGTCGCGAAGAAATGCCATCCGTCATCTCGTCTATCCATTGCCATCGCCAACTCATCGCTCAACAGACGTCCACGTAGCCCCGTCACACGTGTCTCCCTCCAAGAACGCCGTTACGCCGCCAATGCTGCTCCTCCCGCACGGACAGTCACGATTCACCGATCTGCGTGGTGCAATCGCGATGTCGCCGCCCTCACGCCTGGGAGATGGAGCGTGAAGCGCTGCCGCCCTCGGCAGAAAGATGACCTAGACTTGACCTGCGTATTCCGCAACGGCCGCGAAGCATAACTGCTCGTGACCGCAGGAGGCCGCTGATGAGAGACGCCGTCTACACTGAGACCTGCAACATTTCCACTCTCTTGAAGAAGGCCTCGCCGTTGTTGCTGACCGCCTTCAGCCTCTGCCCCAAATACTGTGCTTCGGATCTCGCCGCGGACCGGGATGTCGTTGTTTTGAGACAGAAGTGTCTGCAAGGTGGCCGTCGACACCCCAGCCTCCCCGCCGTCTTCACACTCCACGCTCCGACAGCGCTTTCGTGAACGTCGTCATAAACGATCGGACATGATTCGTGTCAATCATGGTATAATGCTCGCCTGCCACCTCGTGGCACCGCAGATCCAATGCGAAGTCGTTCCACCGGCTCATGTGCTTATCCAGCCATTCCTGCTTGCTCTGTGCCACCACAGCCAAAGGATGACAATAGAATGCATCCATACCCGTGACTCTGCCACTGGGCTCGTAGTCTCGCGCCATGGACTGCATCTCGTGCGCCAGATTGGCCCAGTGCTGGAAATGGTTGGGAGTCAATGAAAGCTCTCGGACACGCTGTTGAGGGGCGTTATCAAAGATGGCCTTGACAGTCGCAGCATGGTCTGCGGGTCTCGCCTGCCCGTGATCATCGTCGAGGTCCGGATCATGCAGCAACCCAAGGAAGTGTCCGAGATGCAACGCGCACGCTCGCCAGTCCAGCTGCCGCATACGGAACTTGATATGCGGAGGCAGGTTGAAGCTGGCGAGGAATCGAACCTGGTCGCCATTGCCATCACTGTTCAATCTCTTCGCCGTCTCAAAGGCCAGCATCGCGCCATAGCTGTAGCCCGCAAGTGCGTACGGACCATGTGGCTGTTGCTTTTTGATGGCACGGTAATACGTGTCCACTGCCTCGTCGATGCTGTTGAAAAATGGTTCTCCGGGATTGAAACCTCGGGCTCTCAGTGCGAAGACTGGTCGATCTGTGACCTCCTTTGCCATATTGATGAAGACGAGGACCTCGCCGACACCTGGGTGGAAGAGCCAGAGCGGTGTCTTGCTGCCCTGCGGTCGCAATTTCACCACCGGGTCATAGGTAGTCGAACGTGACTCTGCTCCAACATCGATATCCAGACCTGTGACGCTATCCCTCCGTCTCTTTGGCTGAAGCTCCATTGCCAATTCCTCAATCGTCGAACATTTCAGGAGCTTCACCAATGGCACTTCAGCGAAGCCCATACCGAGTTCAATCTTTCGCTTCAGTCGAATGAGCTGGATCGAAGTGATTCCCAAGCTGAACCACGGCGTGAGGATGTCAAGAGTAGAGACATCGACGCTGTGCCCCAGAGCCTCTCGAAAGATCCCAAGCAGCCGTGCTTCTACCTCGTTTCTCGGTTCGACGACGTCAAAGGAAGTCTTGGCGGCATTCGCTTGCTCATACGAACTCAGCTGTCCCTGCTCCAGAGCTCGTCTCAATTTCCCTCGTGAGAGCTTGCCCAATGATGATTTCTGCAGAATGCTCTCGTCGACGGGCAGCACATACGGAGCAATGCCATGGCTTCGCATCACACTTCCCACGATGGCGCCATTTGTCAATTGCCTCTGCCTTTCATCGTCGGCCCAAGTCGGTAAGTAGAGGATGGCTAAGCTTTCATCGCTCGTAGGAGTCGGTCGGTACCCGAACGCTGCGAAGAAGCCGTCTTGTGCGCCACTGAGCGACAGGGCATTGAGTTGACTCTCGAGATCTGACGCAACGATGCTCACACCGTTGATGCGGATCTGATCTTTGATTCGTCCAACGAGGTGCAATCGTCCACTGTTGTCGATAATAGCTTCATCACCCGTGTCGAACCAGCCGTCCGCAGTGAATGCTTCTGCTGTAGCGGTAGGGTTGTTGTAATATCTTGAGAAAACCATAGGCCCTCGGATCTGTAATATTCCGCGTTCGCCCATGTGCTCAATCGAGTCTCCATTCTGCTCACATGTCAGTCCCAGCTTCCTCGCCGTTTCCAAAGAAACAACACTCACCCCTTCTGTGCCCACGACTCTCACCTCAAACCCACTCACTGGCCTCCCCAACGAAGCGAAGTCCATCGCCCTCTCCACATCCATTTCTGGGCATTCGGTATTATACGTGCATCCCGCACACGTCTCCGTCATGCCAAAAGCAGGCTGCAAGACGCCCCTGGGCGCGCCGAGGCCATGCAAAGCCTCATCAAGTTTCACACAAAGCTGCACGGGATTCGCTTCACCGCCGGAGACGAACTGCGTCAGCGACGACAGATCGATATGTTCCACCTCGCTCTCATCTTCACACTGTTCGATCGCTTTCAACAGTCCAGCAAGCAGGAAATTCGGCGCCACGGTTCTCGCCACGCGATGTTTGGTGATCATCTTCAACAACAGTAGCGGATCGGATACCAGATCCGCGGGCTGGACGTGGATCTGGTCGAGTCGGCGATACATGGCGAGGAGGTGTGTTTCGACCAGTGCGGCGACGTGATCCATTCCAATCCAGTTCAATAACGAGACGGAAGGCTCGCCGGTCTGCAGGCGAGTGACGCTGTCTTTGCCAGTTATCGATGCGAGGATTTGCCGATGGGTGAGCTCGACGGCTTTGGCGTTGCCCGTGCTGCCGGATGTGAGCATTAGTGCTGCGAGGTCGGAAGGTTTGGCGGTGGGGACGGGAAGCAATGCGATGTGCTTTTCTCCGTGTAATCTTGCTTCGATGTCTTCGATCGCGAGAGGTGAGAGGCTTGGGCAGACGGCGAAGTCTGAGATGGAGATCTGTCTCGTGAGACATATCGGCCCATCGAAGAGCTTGTGCAAGTGGTCGAGATGTTGTCGTCGTTGATCCAGGTCGTTTGGAAGTGGTGATGAAAGAGCTGGTGTACATCCCGCTAAGAGAACGGCCCAGAACCAGATGATGTTGTCAAGATGATCGTTGAAGTGTAATAGAATGATGCCTCCTTCTCGGAAGCTTCGTTGGCTCTTGAGCAACGAAGACCTCCTCCTGCATTCTGCGAGTAATCTGATGTATGGAACGCATCGTGCTTTGACAGTGTTGCGAAGAGGATAGGCGATGATGCCTGCATCCGTACCGACCTCAGCACTCTGTCGCAACAGATCAAAAAGAGTTTTCAATGTAGGAGCCATAATTCAACAAGTAGGAACTCTGTGGGTTGAAGAGATAACAGATCAGATTTCTATCGAAGTGTTATAACAAGAAGATATATCGTTTGACGACGACAAGAGAACCATTCCGTCAGCAGCGGCCTATCTTTCGACTCATCGTTCACGCCCTCCTCCATTGCGGCCTGCAAGCCGCCCACCGACCCGTGAACCGAGAAGGCATCATCTTGACTGGTCAGTGGCCGCCACATGGGCGGCCTTCCTTTGTCCAGGCACGTGGGCCCGCGCAAGCCACTCTCGTATGGCTAACAAAAAAGTGAACCCTTTGATCCAAGTGGGACGTCGCAGGTGCTCGTGCTATCTTCAGAAGCAGTCCACCATAGTACCAACAAGACTCATCAGCACCAAGGCCGAGCAGTGCTCGAAGGATGCTGTGGTTGATTGGAAGTGAGCACGAGTTGGTGTCCGTCATACACTCCGTAGGGCTGAGCGGCCGTTCCTGCATGACATTGCCGAAGTTCAGCAGCGAATCCTTCCTGTGACACTGCAGCCTTGCGTGTTCGTATTTGCGGCCTGGGACGCCCTTCCTTCACACTTTTCACTGCCACCTTTATACTATTCGGGGCGTTTGTCTGGAGGGTGGGGACGTTGCCTGCGGCTTTCAGCATCGACACAAAGTCCCGGTTTCTCGGATTTTTATTGTCGAGTCAAAGCACCAATTTTGCGGGTCAGACGGACTGATCGTGCAAACCAACACTATGTCTGCCTCAGAGACTTTCCAGAACCTCCAGCTGCTTGCCGATACAGCAACCAGTACCAAATTTCGAGATGAATGCGAGCGAAGAAAAGCTGTGCAGTTGGCTTACCAACTGCTATCCAAGATTGAGACTCCATGGGAAACCGTCTCTAGAATGTTGATGATCGATCCGTTCGCGATTGCAGCACTCAAAACACTGATCAACTTGCAACTCTTCGAGAAATGGCAGCCAGTTGATAGCGCCAAGTCGTTGGATGAGCTTGCGCAGATGACGGGTTGCGACTCTCGACTACTCTGTACGTAAATCTTAGATCAAGCTCAGTGACAGACACTGACATCTTCTAGATCGTCTTCTCCTTACCATGGTGCCACATCACTGGCTGGAACACAATGCGGAAACCCAGAGCTTCAAGTTGACGCGCTTTACACAAGCACTTCGAGATAGATCACTCGCAGCTGCAATGACCTTCCACGGACATGTCGTTTCGCCGGCAGCCACTGCACTTCCGCAATTTCTCGCGGCGACTCAGTATGCCAACCCAACGACGCCAGAGCTCGGGCTTTGGCGCTATCACTCTGGATCAGAGCTAGTGCCATGGTTTCAGCAAAACTCGGAGGCCTTCATCAGCCTACACCACGTCATGCGACTCCGTGGCAACCACAGCGAGAAATGGACCGAGTTCTACCCTTGGAAAGAACAAATCGTGGACCGCCTAGAACCAGGCACGGTGGCGTTCGTTGACATCGGAGGAGGCGTTGGTCAAGACTCCGAGGCCTTGCGCTGCAAAGCTCCCCAATATTTTCCAGCGGGGAGTATCGTGCTCCAGGATCTCACAGAGGTTGTCGATCGAGCCGAAGCCGCTGGCGACTCCATCGTCAGGACGAGCCACAATTTCTTCGAACCACAACCAGTCCTCGGAGCGGCTGTGTACTTTATGCACTTGGTGGTGCATGATTGGCCGGACGAGGAAGCGAAGAAGATCCTCGCAAACCTGAAGCCTGCGTTCAAGCGCGGATACAGCCGCCTGTTGATCAACGATATTGTGCTCGCACCAAGCATGGACACCATGGTTTCTGCTAGCGACTTGCACATGATCATGAATGGCGCTCAAGAGAGTGAGTACTCAGCGAATTGGAACTTACTAAAGATTAAACACTGATGCGGAAGCAGGAACCAAGGAAGAATGGCAGTCATTGCTTGAAAGCTCCGGTTTCCGTATCTCGAAGTGGTACTTTTCGCCGTTGTCCGAACAGGCCCTGATTGAAGCCGAACTTGCTTGATTTTTGTGCACGTGGTCTGCTTGTGTACGAATGCGGTGACACCCGTGAATTGGAGTTTCTGGCTGTCGGGACTAAATTGGTCTGCAATAGACGCTGAATATACCCATTTCGCCAGATCTCTCATGCGTGTGCCCGAGTGGCCGATTAGGAAAGATTTGTTGAAAAAGATACGTGATGCTCAAAAGAATTATTGTACAAATGAACTGTTCCGACCTTTGCTTTCGCCTAGCCCAAGAATTCATTTTCAGTGGCCATAGCCAATTGTGGCTTTCATCGGCTTCACATAGAGAGGGTTTTGGGAAGACACACATCTAGTTCTCGCGACCGGCTTCGATGGCTGCCAGTTGCACTTGCGCAAGAGCGCTCTTCAAAAGAAGACCGAGCCTCTCGCCACCAATGACATAGATCTCGGCGACCATCAGGTGAATGCTCACAAAGACAAGGCCGAGCTGAATGGCAGCCATCTTCACGTAGAGTTTGATCAATCTCCATCGCGCGGAGCTGTCAAAAGACCTCCATGCTTGGATGAAAACGGCGCGAGAGCTACCTTTCGCGTTGATGTCCAGGTTGCCAACGATTGCGCTGCGGTCGAAAGGAACAATGGTGTCCTGATCCTTAGGAAGAAGGAGCGCTTCAATTCGGGTAAGAGTGACTGTAGCAGGCAGCAGAATGGCGAAAGCGACAAAAAGGCCAGTGGCTGGTACGGCCAAGAAGCGCAAGCCCATCCACATCAGCTTGCTGCAGTCGTGCTTGGCGGCGTGCGTGACCTGGCTGTGGTCGATGTCAGGCAAGCCCAAGGCGACGGCGACAATCATTGGCAGGATCAGAGTCGCTTGTTGCGCCACGGCAAAGACCAAGGACGGGAGGAGAACGGCCTTGCATTTCTTGTGGTGAACAAAGCGGCGGTAGAAGGGCTGGGCCGATGGTTGAGCAATCATGGTGTGTGTCCAGACCATGTGTAGGCGTGCCAGTCCGACGGATGCAATAATGTACATGACGGCGCTGCCGAAAAGACCCATGCCCAGCAGTCCAGCGAGGAAGTTGGTGAGTAGACTGTGAAGGAAATGGTAGACGACAGACACCGCAGCACCTCTGAACCTGCCTCGGAAGCCGCCAATTCGAGTAAGGTGGCTCACAGAGGCGCGTATGCTCGAAGTGACTGGCTTGTTGTTGATCAATGTGACCTCCACATCGGCTTCCGCCTCCGAAGGCATCAGTGGCTCTTTCTCAATCGGCGCATCTGGCTCGTCGGCATAGGCGGGAGGCTTATCCTGGACGATGGCAGTGGTGGTGCGCGACTCGATCATAGCAAGGCTGGCGATCACCTCGCCGACAGTGTACTTGACCTATGCACGGCTAGTCAGTATGTGGCGCAGAGATGCCTGGGGCGTCAGGACGTACGGCGGTGAGCAGGAGAAGCGTGAGGAAGCCGGTGAGGGCGACGGGGAGCATCTCCCACGGCTGGACCTCCATCTCCGGTCCAGCTTGGTCGGAGAGGGCAGCGTCGTGCTGCAGCTGGGCCATGATGTCCGAGCTGGGCCCTCTCATGTGTGCCTGCGCAGCCTCGTAGCCGCGCTTGGCCAGGTGGCCGAGAATGTGTCCGTGGAGGCCGGACATGATGATGATGACGGGTGTGATCAGTCGAGTGCGCAGTTGGTGAGGAGAAGGGAGAAACAAGGAGAGGCCGCTCGAGTGCGCAGTGGAGGGAGAAGTGAAGTGCAAGGAGTGCCGGTGGTGGTGTTGGTGCTGCGCAGGCAACAGACCCACGAGGCGCAGTCAGTCCCCCGATGACGAAGCGTCGGATGCCGCGTGCCGAGCTGTCTAGACCCAACTCGCTCGTTCGTGTTTGACGCGCTTCGTGGTTGGTTCTAATCAAATCCTGAATGAAACGTAGCCGCCACTCACTCCTGCTGCTGCCTATGTGGCGGGTCGAAGGATTGAGGGCGCTCAGAATACGACTGCACGACGGCCGTGAATAGTGTTCGCGCCCTCTATCTATTCCAACGTGTCCAGGTCTGTCTCAACCCCGTACTCCAACACAATCCACTGACAGTACTTTTCGAACTCTTCTTGCCATTCTTTTAGCCGCCTCGCTCGAAGGCTCTTCCCAAAACTGCCCTCCTTGACTTCTTGCTGCCATTGCTTGGCCGAACACTCCTCGTAGTTTGCCCACCGCACACTGTTCTCTGCCAAGCTGCCCAGTCCAGCAAGTCCTAGATTCTCCCAGCCTTGTAGTGCCTGCCAAAAGTCATGCGTCATGCCATTCATGCCATGTCCGAGAATCGCGGGATCATCGTTTGCCAGAGCACACGGCACGCCGCGCGCTAAAAGACTAGGCAGGTGATGTGCCATGATGCTTCCTGTATAGCGCAGGACTTCGTTGCTGACGGGACAACTCTCCACGAGAATCTTCTTCTCCTTGACCATGTCAATGAGTAAAGGATGTTTCTGTAATGAGACACCATGACCGATTCTCCGAGTTCCCAAAATCACTGCATCGAACAAGTTCTCATCTACCTCGTCGCCATCGCCGAGCGTTTCTCCCGCATGAAAGAAGAAGGGAATATCGACACCTTCTTCCGCACAGCGCTTCTTGAACCAGAATAGTTCAGGCAAGAGGTCTTGCAATGGACGCCCAGCATCCTCTTGCCCGACCAGATCGTAGCCCAGGATGCTATGAGGGAACGCGAGCTTGTGCTCGATGCACTGCTTCATATCGTCAATAACATCTCTTGTGCCAAATTGTCGGATGGTCGTCCAGATCACGCTTGCGCCCCAGAAACCCTTTCCCTCTTCCGAGTTCTTGAACGCTTCAAGCTCATCTTCAAGCACCTCGAACCAATACATGTAGTCTTCATCAGGAGTCTCCGAGCCATCTCTGTAGAAAGGGTAGCGGAATACGTGTCTGATATCCACCCACCTCACGCCGTCATCATGCAGGCCTTTCAACATCAATCGAATGAATTTCCTGAATATAGGCTCGTAGTGATGTAAGCTTACGAGTATTGGGAAGCAAGCCTTGAACCGATCCCAAATATCGCCCGGACCCAGGTGGTGTGAGATGGCGTCCTTTTGAGACAGCGACACTCTTGACTTCAGCCACTGCTTGAAGCCGTCAACACCACCGTCGGGGAAGCTTTGGGCTGCGACCGTGATGGGAATTAGATCATCGGGCTTGTACGATTCCGACCAGATGGAAGGCCCTTCTGATTGAGATTCCTTCTTGGCAAACCTGAATATGAAAGGCAACATATGATCTGTCCGAATCTTGGCAGTGTGCATGGAGTGTGATGCTGTTATGCAGATGCCTGGTGTCGCGAGTGCGGTTTCTGCCAACCAGTCGAGGTCACCCATAGCGTCCAAGTGGCAATGGAGCAGCGCCCCTTTGGGCATTTTCCGCACTATCTGCCATAATTTGCTGGATTCCATTCGCTCCTTGGCCAGAGAAAACATCATCCCTGGAAAAATTGGCTGGTCAGTCGTCTTAGCAAGGTCGTCTTCAAATCCTGGCTGCCAGAGCGTATTCTGTTCTGCGAAGCGGATCGCAGCCACGATTGCAGCGGCTTCATTCTGCATAGGAGTCATGCCTTCTCGGAAGATGTGGTCACTGCGGCGCTGTTTCTCCTGAGCAATCAGTGCGTCTCTGCCATCGAGATACTTTTGAATGAACGGCTGGTCCATAGTTGGCACTCCCTCCTTCGCTGCCCACTCGGCGAACTCCCTTCGTTCCCGCTCATCTTTAGTCTCTGTATCGCCATTGCTAAGGTCCAGCTGTTCGATGGCTGTTTGCGTGTCTTCAACAGCCTCGTCGCTCATCTTGGATATTAAGCGACAGCCTGATGACAAGTTTCTGTCGATGTTGTTTGCAGCATGTGCCTAGGAAAGGAAGGTGGTTCATGAGTTGAGAGTCGGCAAGTGGAGACCCTGTGGATACCGCCAGTCAAAAGTAGTGGTTCAGCGTAAGGTCGCTTCCTGGTCAGCAAACACCATCGCTGAGCACATCAAGCTCGTGTTACCTGAGGCACAGGCAGGAGTATCATTTCCTGACCACGTAAATTCCGGCCCTGCGATACCACCTGAGATACAGCCTGGTCCCCACACTCTCTAAACGAAGCCATCTCGGGCCAAGCTTCCGCTGACGTAGCACCACTACTTGGTCTGGGCCGAGAGCATCGGACCCAGAACGTTATTAAGAACCAGAACGCCCAATTCAGAGATTCGAAACCCCTCCGGAAGATGGCTTCATTCCTTACGTCTGCAGTTGAGAAGCTGAACCCATTCGCCAAGCGTGAGCGAGATGAGGATGATCACGGAGAGGCCGTCGAAATCGACTCCGTCGCTGGCGGGGGTCATGCCTCTCGGGTCTCCAAGATTACAAAAGAGCAACTGCGGGTCAGCCATGCTCTCAAAATGTTCCTGATCAATGAGAAGATCCTCGCTCCCCAGGATGTGAATTTGAGTGTTCATGGGGCCGAAAATTCTGGAGCGCTGAAAGAAATGCTGGACAATCCACATGTTCACGTGCCGCGAGAGGTTACAGACCGCAATCACCCCCTCACGGAATACCTCATCAGCTCAAGTCACAATACGTACTTGCTAGCCCATCAGCTCTATGGTTCATCTTCCGCTGTAGCGTACGAGACAGCTCTGGTCGCCGGCTCGCGATGTGTGGAGATCGATGCTTGGGACAATAGCGAGGACGAAGATGAGCCTAAGGTAACTCACGGCTGGACTCTAGCTTCTCGAGTACCTTTCCGCGCTGTGTGCGAGACCATCAGAGATGTGGTGGACAAGGAAGCGCAGATGCCACAGGAGACATCCTACGCTTCTGCTCCAATCCTAATCTCACTTGAAAATCACTGCGGGGACCATGGTCAAAAGCGATTGGTGAGTATCTATCCTTGACTCTGGATTTTTGTCAGATTGGGCACGAGCTGATACTGAGTGCGTCAGGTGCACATCATGCGCGAGGTGTGGGGCGATCGTTTGCTCAGCAAAGAAGTCCGAGCTGAAGGCACTAGAGAGCAAAACAACTCCGGCGAACATGTCGACTTGATTGAGCTAGGTTCTAAGATCGCGGTCATAGTGGAATATCATCTTCCCGACGAAGCGGAGTCCGATGACAGCGACGACGAGGACGAGGACGAACAAGCGAGGCTCGACCGCGAGAAGTGGCGCAAGGAAAAGCGAGAATGCGCCCAGGGCATAATTATCCCCGAGCTGGCAGAACTTGGTGTGTATGCACAGTCGGTCAAACCTGCGAATAACTCTTGGTTCGAGAGTGTGCTGCAAGACGGACCTTCTCACCACCTGATCAACGTCTCAGAATCCGGTCTGATGGAACTGGATCTGAGTGTGAATGGGCCGAAAATCAGTCAACATAATGCACAACATCTCATGCGAGTCTATCCAAAGGGTACTCGTATTAGCTCCAAGAATATGAACCCGGTGCCTTTCTGGGGCATCGGGGCGCAGATATGCGCGCTCAATTGGCAAACCTTCGATGCCAGCATGCAGCTGAACGAAGCCTTATTCGCGGAAACCGATGGTTATGTCCTGAAGCCAGCTGCTCTTCGCGCAGGTGGATCGGGAAAGCTTAGCACCGGTAGACGGAAGCATCTTCGTCTGCATATCGCTGGCGCCACTGATGTGCCTGTGCCAAAGGACCGCGACGCAGATGATCCAATCAAGCCATATGTGACATGCACTCTTGAACACCCAGACTCAGCCGACAAAGCACCACCCAAGCGGAAGACATCAGGATATAAGCAGCACACTCTTGGCATTTTGCATCGTGGTGAGCAACCACCGCCGACAGACCCATTGTGGAACGAGCAGTTGGACTGGGACTACCTGGAGAATGAACTCGTCTTCTTGCGGATTCTCATCAAGTCCGATGACAAGTTTGCAGTCAACCCGAAACAGTGCGTTGCGGCGGTCAGGTTGAGCTACGTCAAGAATAACGAATGGGTGTTTCTGAGAATGCTGGATCTTAAGGGGAGAGAAACTCATTGCACTATGCTGGTGAAGTTTGAGATCACGGACGCCTAGAAGAAATCCGCAAGGCTGCGCAATGCCCGCAAGAGACTAAGTCCAGTGGCTGCTACAGGACTCTTCGCAGAGGTGACGACGGGCTTCTCTCGTCTGAAGACATGAATCCAGACGTGGGAAACTTGATGCCGCGCAATCTGATTAGAAAGATTACATGTCTGCGCTATCTAAAATTATCGCTGAGTGACGCAGAATCAAGGTGGCTCTCCTGGAATGCACAAGGACTTCCTCCTGACATCAGCTGAAACATTCATGCTCTCGCCACGCCCTATCATGCACATTCATTCTGTGGACAGCCTCCTAATTTCCGCTATACAAAATGAGGCTCCGCATGCAGCAAAACCCAGAACATTCTGATCCAACATCCGTTCGCATTAGCTTCAGTCATGCTCTCACTCTCGGTATTCACCCTGTCCTGGGCAATTTCGACAGATTTGTGTGATGCTCGACATATGCACCGATTCCATATGCACCATCAACATCGTCGCCAATTACCGCCCGCAATAGCTGAAAGTGACAATATCCCAACTACTACAGAAGTCGCACCAGCAGCGGTGACCGCGGGCGATGCCGCCATCGAGAACATCCAACAAATCCAGAATAGCCTTTCCGACCTGCCTGCCAACCTGCTGTCGTTCGTGCAAGCCATCGAGGCTCGACTAGAAGATATGGAGAGCATGCTGCTAGAGATGATCGGCAGCTCGAGTGCAGAGCAAATAATGCCACTCGTAACGACGGCAACATCAACAAGCACACCTACAAATCTCGAATCGCTTACACCTACACCTGCTTCGACTGTGTCAAGCCCGGAGTTCTATTCCACATATTCCACACCAAGTCCATCTCCTCCAGCCGTCATACCTGTGGTCCCAGTCGAGTCAGCAGGGCAAACCACGTTCCGCACATCCAGAGTGACATCTACACGAATCCGCACAGTGACGATTTCGGAAACAACAGTTACTATGCCATCGACAGAGGCTTCTCTCGCTTTGCCAAGTGGTTCATTAGTGAATCCTGGAAATTGGACATTGCCGTATATTTGGACCTCCAACACAACAATCTCGACTCTTCTAACGCGGACTTCGACCTCGGGTACAAATCCACCTGCACCAACTGCCTGAGAAGAGGAAGAGGATGGTTCAAAGGCCCCCAGAGATGCCTTCCACCGGGAAGCAAGATGGAGACTGAGCCGAAATATGCTCTTTGAGACTGCATGCATACTCGTATTTCTGTTTTTCTGCGGGATATCCACGCGCTTCGGCATCCTGCCAGTTACTGTGACAATACGCGTAGAAAACAGAAAACCGACTTTGCCGCGGTGCGGTTACCGCCAAGCATCCGTTTTGCTGAATTCAACACGATTTCCCTCGTACGGTAGTCTCCATTGTATTTTACGTAAGGACAGGTACAACGGCAGCTCATCAAACGAAGGAAACGAAGTCCAAGAAAACCCGCCGTGGAACGCGCGCGGCGCTCGCTCACGTGGCAAGAACAAAGATCGACTCTGACGAATCACATTCTCAGCCACATAATTGAGGACATCTCGATTCGGCAGTTCGTCGCGTATTCTGCAGAAAGAATTATAGTCTTGTCTCCACAATGCACACCATGTTCGGAGAAGGGGAACGGATACGATGTGGCGGTCATTGTGACTTCACTAGAGCACTTTGCTCGCCGTACCTCGATTGCTCTGTTGCTTGTGCGATATTCAACAAAAGCTATTGCAATAAGTTTGGTACGTAGTTCCCTGGACACGACGAATTTCGCATACAATTCGGATTGACTTGCGAATTCTTGACGCTGTCTTACATTGAAAATTCCGAGATCTGAATGCACCAACGACGAGGTTCAGGCAAAGGAAGAATCGACTACAGTACGAGACTGTTGACATCCTTTGCAACCGACCCAACGAACGGAAGAAGGGGCGGGCTGAGTTAGCAAAAGGAGACAAGAAACACCACAATGCTTGCATGGCTCTACGGTTCACCTACCAAGCCGCCCATATTCCTGAGCCTCCGCAGCTCTAAGACCTTCATTATCGTCGTGGTATCCTCTGCCGTCTTCACCGACGTCTTCGCCTATGGAATCGTCGTCCCCGTATTCCCGTTCGCGCTGACGGAACGAGCAAACATACGCGAAGACAATGTGCAGCGATGGGTGTCAATTTTCCTTGCGGTTTACGGCGCTGCGCTACTGGTCGCCTCTCCGATATGTGGATGGTTGGCTGATCGTATGAAGTCGCGGCAGATGTCGTTCTTGCTCGGTCTCGTTGCCCTTGGAGTATCGACGGCGTTATTGTGTGCGGGGCGAAGCATTGGGGAGTTTGCGGCGGGTAGGGTGTTGCAGGGTGTCAGTGCCGCGGTGGTCTGGGTTATAGGTTTGGCAACACTCGTTGATACGGTCGGGCCGGAGGAAATCGGTGCTGCGATGGGGTACGTCGGTGTGGCTATGAGTTTGGCTGTGTTTTTGGCGCCTCTATTGGGTGGGGTCGTATTTGCCAAAGCTGGCTACTATGCTGTCTACGCAATGGCATTTGGCCTCATCATTTTGGACCTGGTGCTCAGATTCGCCATGATTGAGCGCAAAGTGGCGAAGCAGTGGTTGCCAGATCTGAAGCTGCCCCAAACTGTGGAAAAGGTTGAGTCGGACCAATTGAACGAACCTGGACAAGATAAAGGCTATGAGAAAGCAGTAGGGGGGGCAGAGAACCAGCCGGTCGCAGGAACAGAGTCCTACCCTTCACCTTTCATGCAACGACGGCCCAGCAATGCGGCAGAGGCGGCCATTCCAGTCAATGCGCCGACTCTCGTTCAGCGCACTGTCCAACAGCTGCCTCCAATGATTCTCCTCTTCGGATCCCGACGTATCCTCGCTGCACTCTGGGCGACCACGATGCAGTCATCATTGCTCACCTCCTTCGACTCAACACTGCCGCTATTCGTAAAGAACACTTTCCGGTGGAACTCAATAGGGGCTGGTCTCGTGTTCTTGCCGGTGGTCGTGGCCTCTTTCTTTGGCCCACTGGCCGGAATGTTGGCAGATAAGTACGGCCCGCGATGGCTGGCTACAGCCGGATTCATCATAGCCTGCCCTTTCTTGATATTGCTCAGGTTGGTTGAGGAAAATAGCATTAGTCACAAAGTGATGCTGTGCGCCTTTCTCGCATGCATCGGCATTGGACTGACGCTCGCATTGGTGCCCCTCATGGCTGAGATCTCCTATGCAGTCGATGCGAAAGCGGAACGGAGACCACCGGGTTTCTTCGGGAAAAATGGTGCTTATGCTCAAGCTTACGGTCTATTCAACATGGTAGGGTGGTAATTTGGCAGTGACTGGCTCCCCTTGCTGACTTTCCGCGACTTACAGGCTTGGGCTGCTGGTTCAATGATAGGACCTTTACTGGCAGGGCTGGTGGTCGAGGCTCGAGGTTGGCCGACTGCGACGCTCATTCTCGGCTGTGTGAGCGTCCTTACGGCACTGCCGACGGCTTTCTGGACTGGTGGCAGCATCATGAAATCGAGAAGAATGACAAAAGGTAGACAGCACTGGTATCGGCGAGGTCGATAGTGACCGCTCCCCGGCGTGACGAGCGTACGAAAATTGGCTCGTGGCGGTACGAAGAGGGCTTTCTTGTCTCCACTGTTCAGTGTTTTTTATTGACTTCGAAGGAATGATGATGAGTGCGAGTGGCGAAGGCGCAAGGAATAGAGTTGCGTGTTGCTTACTTCCGCGTCCGTGCCCCGCGCACATTGCTTCCCCGACCCTGAGAACTTAGCGGGACGTGATTGTGTGGCTGCGGATGCGGCTGAATGTCTACAATTTGTCGGGTTGCTCTCAAGCTCGAGCTGCATACGACTTCGCATTGCGGCTGATTGTGGTGTTGCTCATGTGACGAGGGACGCGACGGCAGGCCAAGGGGATTGCGCCGAGCGCTCATCAGACGTCGCCGTTGCGACATGAGACCTAACCTTCCCTCAAGCTTGCCCCCCCGAACAGCCCGTCCCGCCCCTCCAGTGCGTTTAGGATCATCGCTCTACTTCTCCTCGCACGGCATCCTCGGCCCTGGTGTAGGCGGCACCGCCCCGTCTTCGCTATCGCGATAACCTGGTGCGAGTCTCGCGCGAGCATTGGCTATGTCATCACGGCCGCCAGCGGCAGACCGCATGCCTTCGTATGGACGTGTTGGCTCTCACGCGCTGAATGGCCAAAGGCGTGCAAATCTTAGCCTCTCGCGGCCATTGCAAGGTCTGTGAGTTACATGCGCCGCGCCGCGGCTCTCTTACGACTCGCTCGACTGAACCAGAAGGTACTAAAGTGGTTCGATCAGATCTCGGAACGGGTCACGAGCAGATCCTCACCTTGTGCAGTATTCTCTGCGATCGTATACTTCAGCATTGACCTGTGCCTTAGCTCTAACACTCCATTCCCTTCTGAGATTGGAGCAGATACTCTGAACGCCAGCGGGCGGCCGCATGCCTTCATCTATTTGACACCTCGTGATGCTGGCCGGATCATCTGAGCCTGAGTCTATCTTGACCAGAGCTCAGTCCTTGTTGGCACGACCAGTGCTTGAATCACCGGATCGGCTGATTGTCTACCTCGCCCGCGGCTTCTTTACACCCCACGACAAGCTGGTCATCACCAAGATGGGTAAGATCAAATGTCAGAAGCCTTCTCACAGGACCAGCCACGGCGGAAACCAGCGGGTGTCTGCAAAACTCGTATATGAAAACCGAGGCCAGTTGCGCCGAACCGCATGATGGTCACCCCTCAGACGGCCATTGCAAGACTGCGTTTGGTATGCAATGATCCATCACGAGGCGATAGGTATTCACCACGGTGCTCGTAGCTTTCTCGCTGCTCTACACCATGAGGCTGTCCTCTGAGCCAGCAATGAGGCATCATCTGGCCGCGAAGAGTGTCGTCACATATACATCGGAGAGGTTCACGAACTAAGCGCGGCCTCTAGACATTCGATACATTTTCTTTCCCTAATCGCCGTCTAACAGTGACGCTCCTGACCACAGATGCCCATATTCTGGGTTCGAAAAAAGCGCAATTTGTCTTGCATCCATGAATACCCACAAATGACAAACCTATACTGCCTGCCGTACTGTACAAGAAGGACTGTCAGCACTTAATCGGATCGAGGGGCATCATCAAAGACCATGGCGTGAATCTCGAAACCTTGTTAGTCGACACTAGCCACCATCTAACTGCATTGGCAACAACCACACGAAATGAGCTTCATGCCCTGTTATGCATCGCAAAACGTTGTCCTATATGCGAACATTTTCAGTCGTGTTGAAATCATGGAGTCGGTTTCTGGTTGCCATACCAGCATTCAGCAACATATCCGTCGTCAAATATCACGAGTCGTGTCCAGTCCAAGCGCAATAGTGATGGGGCTCGTGTGTTGTTTCATATAGAGAGCAACGACGCCACAATATCCGAACTCAATGTGTCAAGCCACCCCTGCGGATCCACCGCAATTTTGCCCAAGGCACCGTTCTAGCGCCAAGCATAGCAGACCGACCAGCGACACACTCGAATTTTCTCACATGGTGCAGCACCGCACATCGATTCATGCAAGTATTGCAATATCTACGGCCTCTCAATGAGATCATGAGTCTGCGAATACGGTATAGTACTATATCCGTATCTTTGCAGTGACTTTTCCAACGACAGTCTTTTCACCCTGTCCTTGCGGCGGTTCAGCTCACAGTTTCAAGCAACATCTGCGGTGCACCAAGAATGTTTCTCGCAGATGGTTCTTCCCAGCACTAGAGAGACCATGTCTATCACCCTATCGACAAGTACAATTCAGATGGAGTTGGCTACGCAATTGCTGGGCTCACCGATTATGATGATGTCCGGGCAGTCGCCGACTGCACACTCGTGACCACGGCGGCCCAACATTACAAGAACCTCGTGATCTGAGCAATGTCACTCAGGAAATCATGATGCACAGAGAGCTTCGAAATCAAGAAACACGAAGTAAGTTGGCTCCAATTTCAAAAAGCAGTTCTTTTGCAGCGGCGATGGACATACCAAGATGAGATTAAAATACAACAACACATGATAGGAAGAGTCTGACCTGCATTTGCGGGCTTGATTACATGTAAATATCTGAAAGCACAACACGATTGGGTCCTGGATGAGTTTCATTGATCGATGGGGGCATTTGCTAACACATGTCAGACTTTTGAGACGCTCATGATTGGACTGAGTCTGCCATCCGTCTGTGAAGACGCAATATCTCACCGTTGCCAGATATTCGATTCCATCAACTATTGCATGAGGATTGTAAAGTGCTGAATCTCGCCACTTCTTGGGCTCATCTCTTTCACAACAGAAGTCTGCGGCCACAGCAATGGGTACTTCCGCCCCGGCCAACACCGTGAGCATGTCAGGAGCGGGTGTTTGAACAAGATCATCGTGCGGGGAGCATTAGTGAAAGAGAAATCAAGAATCTGGTATTACTCGTACGTGCTGGTACATCGACTTCGTCATCATCGTAAACTTGTCACCTTTGCAGGCCTTTACTTGCCGCCAAACCAGCTTGAGATACCACTCTTGGCCTTGCTCGCGCCCTACAGCTGTGTCAGCAGGCATTCGGACACATATTCAACAGCAGCACCTCATCCGACCGCGTCATCACCTCCGGCCCACTTGTGGCCTTCAAGCCCGGGCTTGCAGACGTGTTGTCACTCACCTCGGTCACCTTTTGATCGAATGTATCAATTGCCTTGTTCGCATTTGCCTGCGCGTCCTTGGCTGCGCTGTTCAGCGTGCTCTGGGCATCTTTGCGGTACTCGGCCAGCTTGGCATCCACTTTTGACGCCTCTTGCTTGCCGTCTTGCACGAGCTGGTTGATCTTGCTCTGGGCTTGCTCACCATAGAGCTCTGCATCCTTCTTCGCTTCCTTTGCGGAGCCTGGCAGATGCGACTTCACTTCGCGCGATGCCTTTGCTGCGTCGGCTGCGAGGAGTCAGCATGTGACGGTCAAGGAGTGAGGTCAAAATTGTGGCGCACCTTCGACTTGCTTCTGTGCAACCTTTGGGTCACCGCCGGCGGTGTACAGGTAGTAACCAGCTCCTGCGAGGACTGTGCCTCCGAGGATGGTCACAGCACGGTTCGACATGATTGCCTGCAGCTGAGTGATGGGATATGGCGAGCAGGTGAGTGCAATGCGAATAGGGCGACGGGTAGATGAGGTTGCTGGTGTTTGTCGGCTCGAGATGAGGAGAACAGCAACAAGCAACCAGTTGAGCTCCTGCCCAATGATGCATCGTGCCTGCTTCACGCGTCTGCGTCGCAACTACGTCATCGGCTGCTTTGTCTGAGATCGAATGCACGCCAAGACGCGCTAGTTCCATCAAGCAGGAGGTGCGAACCTGTTCGAGGTCCGTGAAACGAGATGGAGGCCCATCTGCACCACATTCACGTCTGTCTCTCCCCATGAACAACACGTCGCCATCCGAGCGAGGGCGAACATGAGCTTGTCAGCGCCGCCGGGCAGCTCGACCACGAACACCACCGCCTCGGTCGTCCACCC
>ANSM01002829.1:0-23577 GCA_000347735.1 Cercospora canescens BHU | reverse complement strand
CGCGAGCGGACAGTGGCCAGGCTCGTGGCACGCGACTGCAAGGTTCAAACTCATCAGCCTGTCATGGCGCCCTACGAGAAGCGTGGAGCAGTGGATTGGCAAAGTCAGAGTACAGCCGCGCACGCTTGGCGCGGAGGGCGGCCGCGGTAACACAACACGTGCACAGAAATCCAACAACGTAGCGCCTCATAGGCAGAGGAGCCAGTCGCGTATAGCTACACAAGACCTCTACGCCAAGCCAAAGACTCGCAAGTACTGCTCAGCCGTGGCATGCCACGCAATGGCATTGCTCTGTCAAGCTCGGATTTGCCTCGTCGGATTGCTCGCATGCACTCTGCGGATACGGTCAGCTCGTGCCCTCATTCACATTCTGGTGCAATTGAAATGCATCGTCATTGCGATTAGGTTTGCAGCGTACACAGTACAACAACGGTGGAAGAAGCGGCCGATGTCCTCTCATACGACCGCATCCACCATTCTCCAGGCTCTCGTAGCAGTGCGAACCGGACTGTCCGCGCAAAGCGTGAAAGTGCCCGCCAGACCAGGTCTTCATCCAGCTGAACCGGGTCAGCTGGATTTCGAAACTTGTTGCAATCACACGTCGGACGTCTGCATTGCAGTGGGAAATTCCGACAGTCAGGAAACCTCGGCACGCCTAATAACACACCAGTGATCTATGAAACATGATATCGTTGCTTTGTGATTTTGGTGGCAATGCCGAGAAAATCTGAGGCACTGTTCACGCCTACCGGGTGATCCTTGACGATGATCCTATATTCAGCCGCCTGACACTGGGGCCGATCTGATTCCTGGTAACCGCTGTGACTAGGTTGACACACGGGAGTGACGTTCTGCCACCAAATGTATGGCTCTGAAATATCTTCAACAAGCGACAAGGTCGATTTCGGTAGCGTATGGCCATGATCTGAGCACAGACTGGGTGTACCAGCTTATGCTGCACCGGGGTTTCCGAATCGACCCTCAGGTTGGGCTCTCAGTGACCTGCAAGGTTATGCTCTCTGGTGTTGAGGTCTCCAGAATGTTTTGTGGGCCACATGTGCAATCCACATCTGCGTAGCCCCAACCACCGAGCGGTGTGCAATGTCGTTCGGAGGCCGTGCTATGTCGAAATTCAAGGTCACGAGCGCTGTCTTGTGCTTGGTCGCCCGCCTCCGATGTGTGAGTGCTGGGAACGCTCGTGCCTCATTACGTTCCATGTGGCTTTGAGGGATCAGCTTGCTCACGTTCGGCGCCTGTCAACAACACCGCGCCGACCGACTACCTACCAGGCAGCCCCGTGGACCTGTTGTCTGTCAGAACTCTAAGCTCTTTTCCTGGATAACAGCAATGAACAAGCAGTATTTCCTGCAATGGGCAACGGAGACCCCAGACCGTCCGGTCATTCGGCCGCGGAAAGCGTAGCCATCCTGTCACACGGATCACGGCCCTCTATCAGGTCCTAGGAAGGCGCGGAAGTGCTGGGTCAGAATCTGAACTTTGTTTGTGACTTTGGACTGTCGAGGTGCGGTCGAAGCGTACAGTACGTGCACGCGTTTGGTCAGTGCTGCGGCTCTCAGTGTGTTGTCTGCCTCCAAGACCGGCAAGAATGGGGCTCGAAAAGGGTATAAGAAAGGGCGTGTCTGCCCTCTGAAACAGAATACTCAGCACCAAGACCTCCAAGCCAAACAAGCACATCTTCCAAGCCGAACAGCACCTTCTCCTCAATTCAATCTCCTTCTTCTCAATTCAATCTCCTTCAACGAAACGCCTCTTCGCATTAAATCAAGATGCAGCTGAAGAACATCGTCGCCACAATCGCTGCTTTTGCAGTGGGCACTGCCATTGCTGGCCCCGTTCCAGTCGCCGATGTCAGTCATGGATCATCAAATATGGCCTCTTGAATATGATGTACTGACTGTCCCCTCGCAGATCGCGGCCCTGCAAGCACGTGAGCAGCAAGCTCAGAATTCCGAGCAATCTGCAGATGCTGTGCAAGCGCAACACGCCCAGATGGAGCAGCAGCACACTCAATTCCAGCAGTCTCTCCAGCAGCAGAATGAGAAAATGGGCGCGAACGCTCCGACCGATGCCCAACTCAGCCAGATCAAGCAAGAAGTTCAGAATGCTCAGCAGGCCAATAGGAACAACGGCGCAAACTGGTGCTACAACGGCTGCGGGAACTATTGGGACTATGGCTACAGCAACTTGTACTCCGCCTACGCTTACTACTACTTCCTGTACGGCAACCTCTACAACACTTACTGCAGCTGGTGGAACTGGGACTTCTGCTACTGGGGCTACACTGGTAACAGCCTGTACAACTACTACTATTGGTAGATGTGTTGCAGCACTTCTGATGCCGCTGGCTGTTCGCCAGAAAACCAAGCGGGTGAAGGCGTGGAAAAGATTGGGTGCGCAAGACTGGCTGCTGATGATGATGACGACTTGTTACGACGCATGTACAATCCGACCACAAACGCTATTGGCCTAGCAGACAGTTTGAGATCCGACCCAGACGCTACGACTAGCATATAGATCGCTACTTGGTGTGGTAATCGTTGGTAGAGCGAGGAATGATATTTTTGGAGAGTCACTTGCTTCTGCGTTCCAATCCGAGATGACCGAATGTACTTTCAGTGGTACGTACTGAATTGGCATGGCTGATTTGACTTCCCAATTTCTCCGACTTGATCGTGAAAACCGGATGGTCGGGTCATACTGAATTGAGGACATGGGCACATGCTTGCTGCATGGCGCTGGCTCAAAACTTTGTCTGGCACTTGCGTCGTGTGCAACTCGCCGGGCCTCCATTCCACTGCAGAGCTTCGTGATTCCATCCCGAATCATGTTCGCTTACTCAGAAAATTGTGCCATTGCTCTAACAGGCATTCACCGCCCGGAGCGACACAGTTCGCAATGGTGATTGCCCGAATCACCCGTCGTTGCATGTTGGTCTCCAAGCGCCGAGAATATTTCACGACGCTTCACGATCCGCCGTTGCCCAACGTGAGCAGAGGATCGAATTCGCACCGTCCTCACGGCAAATTCCTGTGCGGTGTGAGAAGCCGCAGCTGGGATCTCCTCGCTCTCTCCACAAGCACACAACCTGGAATATTACAGGTTTCCACGGGGGTGAGCGCAGTCAATGCGTTGGCCGCTGAATCTAGACCCTCTCACAATAGCTGCGGAAGGTCGTGCGTCACGATCAGCGGTGCACATTGCGAGACCTCCGCTGCCGTCACGATCCACTGAACGGCGGAACACTGCAGAGTCTGCACAGCGCCGGCATTCCTGACGATGAACACCTTGCTGGCAGAATACGCCGGAGAGCTGCACCACGCCAGAGAGTACATCAGATCTGGCCGGTCGATGCCCCAAGCTGTTGCTACCGTTGCGTAAATGCCTTTTGCCACCACCACCATTACCTCCAGGGACAAGCATGGCGAAATTCTGGCCTTTGGTCGCAGTGTTCTGATCGACGAGGCGGATTCTCGAGACACCGTATGCAGCCATGGTGTCCGAATGCCCTGCAGAAGCGAAATTAGCATTTCTTGCGTCAAATTTCTGCTTTCATGTGCGCGCAAACTTACAGACGAGATGTTTCCCACCGGCGCCATAGGTAATATTGTAGCTCATGTCAAATACTGAATTGGGGTGGTTCACAGCGCCCAGGTATATATTGCCGTCATCTCCAGCTACCAGATAGGCGGCGTTCGAAGCGTCCGAGAGGCGGGCCTTGTCAGGTCCAAGGACATCCTTTGTGACTTCCTGGCCTGCTAGGAGCGATGGCACGGGAGGAAGGGAGTAAACCGGGCTGGCCACAGGCGAGTCTGATCTTGAAGCCGTTTCCTGTGGGTTGAGAGGCTCAATTGGTGTTGGATCTTCACCGCCCGGAGTCTTATTGCCCAGACACCCCGCTGCCAGTTCCGCCACCGGAAATGATCCCAGGCCGTACGCATTATCGAGCACGTTGAGCTCAAGATCGACATTGAGGCCCAAGTCCCAATCAATACCATCACATTCGTCCCCATCATTGGCGTTGGGTGAATTCCAGTGTGCCGTCGCCGCCAGGTTCGGTCGCGTGACCACTGCAACACCCTCGGTCCAGAGTCCGTTCAAGACATCGATGCCTATCCCAAGACTGATCGGCAGCCCAAGTGAGGCAGAAAATTCAAGTTCTCCAACTGCTTCGCACTTGGTCGTCACAGTAGGCTTGAATCCGGAAATTTCCGTTCTCGCCGTGTCAATCACGCCCAGCACCACTTTCATTTCTGGGAATTCCAATTTGACGCCCGCTAGTACTCTTCCCAATGCTTTGACACCAGCTTTGCCGTCGACACTTAGAGTGACCAGGGGCCCCGAAGTAATGATACCAGGAATGCACAAGCCCGGAAGGCCCGCAGTGTAAAGTCGTGTCTCCAAGAATTCGGCTTCTTTCTCAATAGAGGCTTCAACGCCCAGGTGGAGACCTGCGCCGACGTTTCCGTCCCATTCCACTGCTAGAGACGTAGGTCCTTTGAGCAAGGAGATACTAGCAGACCCCGCAACGCTCACAGATCCAGTAACACCGCAATCTACACACCACACGTTGAGCCCGGGTTTGGGCTCAGCTTGAATGGCGTAGTTTTGAATCAGAGTCTGTAATTTCGACTTGGCTGCCACAAACCCCTGCCCGTCCTCTGGCGCCACATACTTGTATAGTGGAATGCTGTTGTATTCTCCAAAGGAAGATTTAACCTTGAAGGGGTTCATATCGAAAGGAATGGTGAAGCCGATCCTCGGAGTAATAGTCGTGAAGGTGTCGACCACGTATTTGATGGTTGCAATCGCATCGTCGACCAATTGATTCAGACTCCTAAAGAATGCACTGAATTGTCCAACGGCTTTCACTAATCTTAGCCTGACGCCAAAGCCGCCGACGATATTCTTCATGGTTTCGAGCTCGGAGCCACCGAGCCAGCCCAAATACTCTCGGAAAGCGGAAACATTCCCCTCGATGTGGCCATCATATTTGAGGAGGCCATAGGCAAAATCCAGCTCAACATCGAAGGTGGGGCCGCATGGTATACGTCTGGTAGAGTCGCTGGTAACTGGTTTTGCCGGTCTCATCATCGGGCAGCCGAACGTGACTTCAAAGCAAACCGATCAGCGTCAGCGGTGCAGGTTGAGGTCTCGAAAAGTTACACATAAGTATCGCCGTCTTTGGGTATGTGTCGTCCTTGCGCTTTGGCCTGTTTTGCACTCCAATAGGGTTGAAACCACCACTTTCTGAGGTCACTCAGGTCATCATTGGCTGGAAACTGGGTCTCAAAGCTTGGATTTTGAATCATGTTTTGAGCAGTTGAGCAGCTGACCGAAGGTGGAGCCGTCGTGCTGGTGGTCGTGGTGATAGATGGCGTGGTTGTAGAGCCTGTAGTAGTGAGAGCTGCTGTAGTGAGGCTGCTGTTAGACGTAGTGGTGGAATCAATTTGTGCAGCAATTGTGCTCGTTGTAGATGTCGTGACATCAGAGGTCGTGACGCTAGCGGTTGTGGAAGTGGAGGATGTGGACGGAGTGGACGAGCTAGTAGCACTCGAGGCGCCGCTAGCTTGCGTCGTAGTCGTGGATGTCACAGCGCTAGGGGTTGTAGACGTAGAGGATGAGGTTGAGGAGGCAGACAGGCTGGTACTGATCGACGTAGTGCTACTTTGTGTCGTGGTCATCGTCGTGCGCGAAGAAGACGAAGTGATCCGTGTCGAGCTAGACGAAGAGCTCGCGATTGTGGTGGTACTGGTCCGGACAGTTGTGGCTGCATTGCCGCGTGTGGTAGTCGTCGTTACGGTCGAGCTGAAAGTGCTCGAGGAAACGATGGAACGGCTGGATTTGGTCCTAGAAGAGGTTGTTGTCGTGGTGTAGGGACGCGGGACTTGGCACCCCCAGCAGTCGCGTTGGTAGAATCTTGCCGCTGAGACCCACGTCCTGAAGCCTTGGTCCTTTGATGATTTGGTGAACAACGAACAGCGCCGGCCCACAACCGAGAATGAGAACGACTGGCATTTTGAGTCGGCAAGACAATCTCGTGCGCAAAATTGCTCTGTCAAAGTCTGCTTCGAGTATGGGCGCTTCAGCAACGCAGGACTTCTCATGATGCCCGTGGAGCGACAGATACGAGTCTGGGGAACATTTTTGATCTTGGTGGCAGTACATGACTGCAAGAATTTCCCTGGTATAATGCTTGCTGTGGACTGGCGGCGATGCACGAGCGATTGCTGTGTCTCCGACATTTCTTGGGGCACTTTCTCGGCTCGAACGTGCCCCAAGAAATGTCGAAGTCTCTCACTGCATCCTTGAAGGCACTTCGTCTTCCGACCACGCGAGCAGCGGCTTTGCTCCGGTCAAACACAAGACGTGACGAGCGAAAGAATCCGAGCTGGCCCGGGTCTCGGGTGTTACAGCTTCGTGAAGCTGAGGTGAATGTGATTTCTTCTGCAGTCCATTGCTCTTGCGCGATATCAAGTGCCTCGGCATTCGCGAATCGAATTATCATGGAAGTCTCGCGGCAAACAAATAATCGAATCCACTCTGAATGATCTAGAGGGACGGCCAAAGAGTGTGTCACTGCCGTGATGGTCGCTGCGATAACTGTTTCCCGACCCACGAGCCCTGGGTCTTCTGCAAAGAATATAGAGGTCGCGTTCGACGGCTGAAGATGGTCCAAGTCTCTTCTATTCAAGTGTGGGTGGAACGCAGGAACCAAAAGCGGATGTCCCTGCGTGGAGACCGGAGTGTCGATCTTTTGCCTCACAACGTGAGGTGCTCCATGTCCAGTGGCAGAACGCACTTCTCGGGCTTGCAGCGAGGCTGCAACCGGGAGCAGAAGCACCCCTATTGACCATAATGACGCCAGAATCATAGCGCTGGTGATGAAGGCTCGTTGTCATGTCCAGGAGTGATTGAAGTCGCGCTCAGAGGACTGCGACAGCCCCAGTTCTTTACTCTCCTGTACAGCTGCACCGTTCGTGAGAACCTAGAATGCACATTCTTCCAGTGGCGCATAGACCGAACGCCACGAAACTCTTGGCGCGTTCGGAGTCGCGTAGGCAGAGCCAGAGGTCACGGCTACGCTCCACGCGCCGTGTGCTGTCTCGGAAGCGACTTCTCCACCGCGTGAGACCAGTAGAGAGTTCGCAAGGCGAGTCTCAGAGAGCGTCTACCTGTAGAGAGATGACATCTTGCCTTGAAGATACGACAAAGCACTGTCTTGGTCGTTGGGGGACATCTTCGCTTGCGAGTCTCCCGCCGGTCTTGCTAGAATCACGAGGCTCTGCGACTCGTGGTTGGGTGCTGAAGACGCCACGATCGAGCGTCGAGCAGTATGGCCAAATGCCAGCCCATCAGCTCCCCCGACACATGGCATGGTACACTGTAGGCTTGTATAGGGCACGTTGGGTACGTCGCGAGGAGGCGTGTTTGGCGTTTCCACGTGGGCACATAGCACGACGTGCCAAGGCGTCCAGATTTACGTCGAGACCTTATTAACCTTCGCACGTCGTGCAACAGCCCGATCAGGCCACTAGAAACCACCACAAAGGTCGCGACGTATGGTCATCTTATCACTCGTAGAAGCAGGGGATTCCTTTTGCTCAGAACTGATGGATGTGGAGAGCTATGGATTGTGCGTGTTATCCTTCAACTACCTCTACCTCGAATGGGCTTCTGGATCTGGTTAGCGCGCGTGGAGCGCTAACCAGGAGATGAGTTCTGATTCGTTCCGTGCCAATTCTCCAACGGCCTTGCGATTACTGCGAGAGCTCTTCGTCAAGAGGCACACACTGGACAAAAGCCAGTCGGGTCCGGGAAATCATTTGGCCCGACAATCCGAGTGCACCCATCGCCTCTTAGACAAAGCAGTCAGCCGACCCCTTCTCCTGTGTCGGCGTCCAGCGCCACATTTGCTTGCCAAGACGGCAATGACAAGCAAGCAGCGATGCATCGTGAGTCTGCTTGTGCGCTGATAGAACAGGTGCCTTGCAACGGGCTGTGCGTCATACCATCCTTTTTCTTGGAAGGCGCATTGCTTGCTTCATGCTCGCAACGATGTCTTACCAGGATGATCTGCCGACTCCGGTGCCATCACCCTGGACTTCCTCGCAGATTATGCACTCACTCGAACACAGTGGCCATAGGCTGGATCGTAAGTCCGCTTCACTAAATATCGTCCACGGTACTGATGGGGTGCTGCCGACCCAAAAAAATTAGTCTGCATCCCTTTAGAAACTCTACTACCCATAAATCCCTGCTGCCAGCAACAACAGATCCGAATAGAGGCAGTTTCTATGCATGATGGCAGGGCCGCCGAGGGGAAGCTCGCAGCTTGCTGCGTTGGAGTATCTATGCGGGTCCGTCAGTATCGACCCACGCCTTCGTTCCCTCCACTCCCTGCATACAGCACGTATCGCACCTTTTGGCATCTCTGACGCTCCGAAACGTAGTTAGTACTGCTTCCCGTCTCAATCACCAAGACACACGCCAACGCCGTTGTACCGTTAATACCAATGGTGTAATCTGAGCCTATGAAGGCCTAACATTGTGTCCACAGCCCACGGCGTGGAACCAGGAATGTGTTTCTCACGCGCTAGTAGAGCATATCCATTGCCTTTCAGCTCGCAGCATACTGGATTGCTTGGGCCGTTGTTTTCACAATTACATCTCTCGGCTACTTCACTGCATGACTCGCGGGAGAAGCGAGAACCGCTTCGCAGAAGCCTGGCTCTGCCGAGGGCTCCCCTCTGCCATTGGCGCATGATGAGACTACGAGCTTGATCTCGAAACAAGATCTTGGGTACGATATTAGGCGTCGCGTATCACTATGTGAACTGTGTTTCTGGTATGTCAATGAACTTGTATTGCGACCTTCGGCGGTGGAAGCTGACGACAGCATTTAGCAATCATGTCCTTGACCCTCACCCTCGCCTCCTTGGTTGCCATGTGACAGGCGTTCACGAGTGAGCGCATACGGATTTGAACATGGATTTGCGATACCTCCAAGCTTGAAAGAAACCGAAAGCTATGTGTGTCACCTCCGGCAATATGGAATACATCTATATTCGAGCCATGAATCCACTGCAATGATACACCGCCCACAATTCATCCACTCAGCTTTCACAGCCGGTGATAGAAGGTGGCTGCTACGGCACCGCATGCTATGTCACCCCTTTCTATTGGAAAGCGCACGGTCCTACCCAGCATCTGGCTGGAATGCTTGGATCATTATGGAAACACCCTTTTGGAACAATCTTCACCAGCAGAGTAAGGAGATCCCGCCTAATCGATGGCGGTAGGCTCCTCTGCACTGCACCCCCGCACCAAGTCCACCGTGGCGCAATGGAAGGAGCCACCAATACTGTTGACATGCCTGAACGGGCATCCGATACATTTCATCCCCAGCTCTTCGTACCATTGCGCCGTCTCGTGATCGCTCGCTTCCACAATCACGCGAGAGCCACCTAAGACAAGAGCATTGAGGGCCAGCCATGGACTCGTCATATACAATGGGGGCTCATCCGGCGCCTCGGGCACATGAGGAAAGGGACGCAGATCCCAATCCGCGAGGACCGAATGTGCTCGAAGAGATGCTTCGCTTACTTTCTGGGGTTGATAGACGAGTAAACCCTGGCGGAGTGGCAGAATCGTTGCATCGATGTGCATTGCGTGCGGATCATTGACGACGAGCATTTCGATCCGATAACCCTCGGGGAGATGTTGTCGGAGATAGTCCACGCCAGCTTCGTTCGTGACGTGACTATACTGACCCAGTATGACACGCCCGAAGCGCATGAAGTCCGCCGCATCGAATGCAGGCCGGCTATTGTTGATGACCCATGAGCGATCGCCTGCATTGTCATCCAGGAGAGAATTGGCGAAGCTCTCTGCTGGTCGTCGAACAATGCGGGCTTGGGGATCACTCGAAACGAGCTCTTGGAGAATCCCCCCATAAGCCAAGTCAATCTCTTTCGAACGACAACCCCAGGCAAAACATGCCTCCACCAACACGTTTCCAATACTGATCAGTCCATCTCGCGGCATGGCACCGGTATACCCTCCCTCAGCCAGCCAGTTGATGTCCTGCGTAGGTCGATACACGCGGACATTCTCGTCGCGCAAGATTGCTGCGAGGCAATCCAGTTCTGCTTCCGCTTTGGCAACAATATTCTCTGGAAAGGGAGATTGTGGCTTGAAACGGGCAGCATGATTTGCAGGCATGGTAGCCTCTATCATGGCTCGAGGCTCTGATGGGAAACATGCGCGGCCTGCACGTCCTACTATAACAGCCTTGAGAGGCGACCATTCGTCATCGGCTTGCACGGAAGGCATTTTGACAATCTCTCCCTCGAATTTCGCAACCGTGGAAAATTAATGAGTATGAGTGGCGAGGCCGCCTTCCAACCAGCCAGGAAATAAATTCGAGAGAAGCAGTGTATTGTTGTGATGGAGTACCAGGAACATGATCTGCAACAAAGGAGCCTTGTGGTTGTGACCAATGACTGTTTCTTGGACGATCGTCACCAGTTGTGCCTGTGTGCGTTTACCAGAAACTGCCTAGCCGGAGCAACATGACGCTACACATGCAGATGCAATGCAGGTCTACTACCTCTGCATCCGCCCATCTCTGCACAGCTGCCAAGAGCCATTTATGTACGGGGTGGAAGTCGATCACAAACTCCCCGCATGTCATCTCGATTCTAGCTAAACGATATACATTAAGACTTCTGGCCTAAGAACGATCTCTGTTCCGCGTAGTCAAAGGATCACGCACCAACCGATTCCTGCCTGCCTGGTTGTACTTGGTGCACCGACATGCGCATGAAGTGGTGACCGAAGCGAGGGACGCGCACAGTTCATGAGCGACAAAGTCGAGAACTTTGAATGGACTGCCAAGCATCATTGATGAAGAGCAAAGAACGAGTGTCCACAGTGGGAACCAAACTTCTGTTGAAGCCGCCGGTGACTGGGTCGATATGGTAGAAGTCGGCCCCAAGACATCTCACGGACCGTCCACAATTTCTGTCCGTGTGGGTGCATTTTCGTTTCGATCCCATCACTTCGATCAAACCTCTATTGGGCCAAACTCTTCGCCATCGCTACGTCTGTCCATCATGTTCCTGATCTCATCGCACGATCATGCACCCATCATAATCGCCTGCAGTAAAGTCCGATCCTCCTCCCAAGTACGATGCCGGAACGAATTACCGGATCATGCAATTGTGGACGCCATGTCTGTACACTTCCGAGCCTACGGAGATGAACCTCTGTCAGAGAATCTGTACCGAGATTATGTTCGATGAAGCAACACTGACGTTGCGAGTAGACTACATTGATTGCAAGAAATGAGTAGGAGCAATGTAAGTATACCAACCACGGGCTCTGCATTGTCACCGCGCTGACGATAATCAGCCAGTCCGCGCACATGTTCGTCAAGACCGATACGATCAGAAAAAGCAGTCTAGCACCCAAATCGCACACCGTGAATGCTGAATCTGTAAGTCCCATAGTGTGACAAATGTGGCCGAGGAATCTGGTTGAAGGCGATCAACAGTCCCGAGACGACCTACTTGGAAGCTGGTCTGTTCGGACATGGCGAGATCCCGCAGCCAACAATGGAAGCCTGGATGAAGAATGGGAAGAAGTGGGAGCAGCCTCTTTTGGAAACGAAGAGGCAAGCTTTTAATGGGAATTAGTCCGATCTGCAGGGAATGGATACTCGCAAACTGATTCGACTGTGTCTCCTTCGAGAAGTCCATCAACGCAGCAACTGATTCGCCCATAAGTCCTGAGTTGAGCTTCTGGCAAAACGGCCAGTCAGTATTTGTGATCCCCTCATAACCAGCTAAAGATTGTCACAGCTCTGGGAATTGGAGATAAAATGCCACGCGACTGCGCACCCATCCTCCGCGTGTGTGCGAGTGTAGAAATCTCGGAAGCGTAACAAGGCTTGTCACGTAATCTGGAAAGGATGCGTTTAACATCAAGCTCAAATTGACGACCTCAGTGTTAAGAAACCTGACCTACAAGTGCACACTATGCTTGATTTGCACCCGTTGGCAATGAGGGTGTCTCAAGACAAGTCGTCCGATGGAAGCAGACTTCTAATTAGTCGGTACATCTCCTCGATCTAGCCCTCCAGGGGCGTTGCTGCTCTGCGGGCGCTTCCAATTCCTATCTGGCATGCACCAAGCTTACTGAGAACAATGACCGCGATCGAGTCATTGCATTCAATCAGAGGCATTAAAGTGATTGCCAAATCCGGTGAATGCGACCAGATGAAGTTTCGATCAACGAGTTGAGCCTGGTCGACCCAGAGCCAATCGCATGCTACCGTTGCAATCAATTTAACCTTCTCGTCCACATGGTCGCAATCAACTAGATGCCACGATCTGATTGTGATTGAACATCGAAAAGACTAATAACCAATTGAACATAGATGATGAGCCGCGATCACAGTCTGAGAATGACATCTTATTGGGAAAGTTGAAGTTTCCATGACCTTTCGTGGCCGCGAATTCGCAGCTGAAATTTGCACAGTGGCAGTACAGTGGCAGGAGTCGGTGTTGCACCAACACAGTGAGCAGGATATTTGCCAGTTGACAATAAGTGATACCATCGAATCGTGCAGCAACCTGAATGGTATCCTTGAAGCGCGTCATGGAGGCGATGTTTTGAAGGCATCGTGGAGGAATGGGAGCGTCACAGAGGATAAGATTCATGCGAAGATTCGAAGTGCATTGACACTAGGAATGGCCCAGTCACGCATTGTCTTCCCCATTTGCGCGCCTCTTCATATAATCATGTCCTAAGCCCTGCTACTTTTTCCCTCTCCCCCTCGCATTCAAACTCTTCAAAGGATCCACATGCCCCTTTCCTTTCGCCAATCTTCCCTTCCCCTTCGCCTTGTTCGTCGCCCTCCGATGCCGAATTCCATTTTCCCGATCTCTCTTCATCCCAACATATCCCACGTCCTTCGCCACTGCCGCCTTACCTCCCTGCGGCAGCAGGTAGTCCGGGACATGTTTCAAATGCGGTTGGGCGCGAACGGCATGCGTTTCTGTATCGTGCCGTAAATGTCGCAAGTCGTCGGGATTTTCTTCGAAGTGACGTTTCAGCTTTTCGGACTTGATGAGTTCGTTGCGGAGTTCTTTGGTTCGTGCTTCGCGAACGGCAATTCGAGTAACGGCTCGGAGGGCATCTGCCAATCTGTAGCGGAAGCCGTCGAGTTTGGTCCAGTCGAGACCCCATTGTTTGACTTCAGAGCTCTTTTCGGCCTGTTTGGCGACGATCTTGGCCAGGATTTTCTCGTCATGCTCGCATTGCTCGATGCTGGTGGGTTTGTGTTTGCGATAAAGATCCTTGGGAACGTAGAATGACAATGCCATGCCTGATTGGCCAGCTCTTGCCGTCCGACCTATTCGGTGCGTATATGATTTATTCGATGTTGGAAGGTCGAAGTTGAGGACGCAGGTGACATGGCGGAAATCAATACCGCGTGAGACACCGTACTCGCGGTCTTTTCTGGAGCGTCTTTGTCTTTTTGCAGGTCTTGTCGCAGCGTCTTCAGTGGCAGCAGGTTCGTTTTCAGTTTGACCCTCAGCGTCTTCCTGATCTTCCTCATCTTCTTGGACGTCTTCCACCTCCCTCTGCTTCTTGCCGTCATCTTTGCCGACTACCTCGCCTTCGTCTGCTGCGATTATTATGTCGTACACCCCTCGATTGAATTCCTCCACCACATGCAGCCTGCTGTTTAGTGGCAGCTCCGAATTCAACACGCAACTCCTGATCCCGAACTGTTCCAGAAATAGCTTGACCCGATAGCAGCGATCGATATCAGCCACAAACACGATGACCTTTCCCCGTATAAGCTGCAATTTGAAGATTGCATAGATCAGCAAAAACTTTTCGTCTTCCGCAGTGCGCAATGTGTACTGCGCCAGTGTAGCCTTCTCTTTCGCCTCCTCTGCGCTTAGATCCAGAATTTCCGGCTTCGATCCTCCGGCGAAGAACAAGCTTGTCAATGTATCAATTTCCGTTTTCAAAGTGGCGGACATCATTAATTTCTGTACTCCATCAGGCAGCAAGCCAGCCAAAGCCGTCAAATCTTCTTCTCCATCATAGCTCAACACCAGGTCTGCCTCGTCAATGACCAAATGCTTGAGGCTATCGAGCTTCAGGACTTCGCTGTTGACCCACTGACTTGCCCTCGCTGGCGTTGCGACCACAATATCCGGCAGCTCCGTCAATCTCGCCCTCGTCACGCTCTGGTCCTCGTTCCTCGTGATATTCTCGCACTTGATATCTGACGCACAGAATGTGGTTGCTTCTTTGACACCCTTGGCGACCTGTGTAGCAAGCTCTTTCGTTGGAACAAGGATTAGCGCGGTGGTGGCTTTGGACTTTTGCGTTCCAGCTTTGCGTCGCAGTATGGCGTGAATCGTGGGAAGGAGATACGCGAGAGTCTTTCCCGAGCCGGTCCTTGCTCGAGCGAGTACATCTTTGCCTGAAAGTGCGAGGGGAATCGTCTTGGTCTGTACGAGGGTCGGCGAGCTGAACTTTTGCCTGTTGACCGATTGGAGTAGTCGGGCGTCGAGGTTGAGAGCGGCGAAGGTGGATTTCGCTGATGTCTGCGAGTCGCCCTTGCTAGCAGCGGGCTCAGGCACGTCGTTTTCGTTCAACTTGCGCTTCATGTTGGCCGATACCGTGGTTGGAACGTGAGGTTGTGGTAGAGGTAGCAAGCAGTAACTAAGACAATCATCTGAAAAAGTGATCGGAGATCGGCACGAATTTCGCCGACTCGGCAAATCCCGGCTAACTAATACTCAAGTGAGATTTGATGGCCTTCCCTGTTCAAGAGATGGCCACCACAAACCTACCCTCTCAGCAAGTGCACAAGTGATGGCATTCAGCCTGCCTTCCCACCACGTCGTTTCCGTCAAGTAACCTTCGTGACGCTGACGCAAGCAATCAGAGACAGTCCATATCTCTCCTGGACTTTTGGAGTCAATACAGGCGACAGGTATTTTCACAAGCATCTCTACCGCTCAGTGTACCACTCCGTGCAGATGGTGCTGCAAGAACTCTGTCACAATGTTTCATGGCGAAAGTGAAAGTAAATGGGTGGATTGCAGTCGGTATGGAAAGGGCAGCCTACTGCTTTCAGGTCTTAGGATGGCCGTACGACTGACAGCAGTAGCAAGACAGATGAGACAGAGTGGCGCGCGTCTGGCATGCAGAGTCATCCTTCCGAGCTTTCGAATTGGAGAAACTTCTCAAATGGGTCATGCAATGCTTTCCAGAGTGTTATGTCGTGCTAGCATCGCAGAACCATCAAGTCGTCGTAACACATAGAGACTTGCAACTAAAGCGAGTTATGGTATAAAGACGAAGAGCAGGACTGTATGTGGAACGGCATCCCAAGGAAGGAAGTCGTCAGCCCAGTCTTCTCGTGTGGAAACACCATGTGCGCACGACTCAGTTCAAGAGCCACAGAGCAGAGTTGTGAAGTTCACGAAGTGAGATGATAAGTGGATGTTACGGGTAGGACAGACTTGTTGGTGTTGGGACGTGAGCGTGATTTCCGTTCTAAGGACCCTATGGCAATTGTGTGACACCCTCTCCTCCTTCCCCAATATAGCCTCTTTGCGACGAAATCCTAAACCTACAAGCATATCATGTACCTTCACACTAACTAGCAACGCTTAGGCCTGGCAATCCAGCCATCTGCGTGGGAAACTCCACCAGCTCCAAGACTTCACATCTCTCCAATATCGTTCGGGTGAACTTACAGGAAGACATGAGAATTCATTACAGCCGTAGGAGCGGCTATCGTCAATCCGTTCTTCCGACTTTCAAGATACCATCCGCAATAACTTTGACCTTCGCGTCCTCAACCCATTCGCCACAGCGACGAATTGGCTTCGAAGGGTCTTTTGGCTTGCCATTCAGCTTAAGCTGCGAACCCGGAACTGGAACATCCTCGCAGGCTGCCTCGAACGCGGCTAGCTTGGATTCCTCGATGCTTCCAATGTGGCGCTGCGTGCCGGGACTAAATGAGGCTGAGCTATCGGGGCGCGCGCTTGCTCTCTTTTCGTACTGCATACCGCGCAGGATGTTCCCAATAACGTGGAAGATGAGACCGCTCCCACCATTCTGCGTCTCGACGAAGATGGCGACGTGGTTCAGAGCGCCGTTGCCGAGCCGTTCGATGGTGTAAACGTTGTAGGACATGTTGGTGTCGCCGAATGATCATGAATTTGGGTGGTGGATTTTAGTGTTTGTTGATGTTGGAAGGTTGCAGCTTGGTTGGCTGGCAGGAATGTAATTTAGGCAGCAACGAGAGGTTTCAGTCGACAAAAAATTTGTGCAGAAGCTCTACCTCTCTTTATGCAGAAGCATTTACTTTCTTTTTGCGAAGCTGTTCACTGCCTTTATGCCGAAGAATTCCACTTCTTATTTATAGAAACATTTTCTTCCTTGTACAGAAGCTTCTACTCTCTGTTTGCAGAAATTATTACTCTCTTTGTATAGAAGCATTTACTCCCTTTGTATAGAAGCACTTACTCTCTGTTTGCGGAAGTGTTTTCCCCCTTTGTGCTCAGCTTGCGCTCCGCTATTTAGACTTTCCCCACCCTTGCACGAAATCCGGCCAGTCAAGTCCTCACCACAACGGTTCATACACCGAAAAAACGACCACGAAAATGGAAGGAGAAGCACTACCAACGATCGAAGAGATACTGAGAAGCACGAAGGTTCTCAGTCCTCCCAAATTCGATCAAACCGTGGTTCAAGTTGGAGAAAAATTCGCCGTCAAACATGGCCGTGACATTTCCCTTCAGGAAGCAAAGAATATGAGCTATGTTGCATGTCACAGCAATGTTCCCGTTCCAAAGGTCTACGGAACTTTAACTGAAGAAAGCACAGGCCGAAACTTTATCGTCATGGAGTTGCTAGAAGGGGAGACTCTCCTAGAAGCGTGGCCGAAGATGACATCTGCTGAGAGAGAAGATATCGTGGGTCAGATCAAGAACGCTGTGTCCGAGTTGCGCAAGATTCCTCCTGCCGACTACATCGGATCCCTCGATCGACAGCCTGTTCTCGACGGCATCTTCTGGAGTGGTCATGACCCCGACAAGCAATTGTTCAATGGACCATTCGAGACCGAAGCAGACATGAACGAGGCCATTCTTGCGAAGATGGCGTTGACTGAACCAGCATCATACGTCGCCCTGATGCGCAAAGTTTTCTCCGGCACGTTGCAGGACCATCAGTTCCTCTTCACTCATGGAGATTTGCAAGCAAAGAACATCATGGTCCAAAAGACCAACGAGGCTGCTGCAGACGGAACGACGACATCCCTGAAGATAAAAATCATCGACTGGGAAGTTTCAGGCTGGTATCCGGAGTTTTGGGAATTTTTCAGCGCGTCTTCATATGGCCGAGCCAAGCCAGATTGGCTCAAGGTCGTGCTGAAAATCATGAAGGCCTATCCTTATGAGTACATGGCGTATGAGACCCTTCGTCACATGTATTTCTGGTAGCCGGGTAGACGAGCGAGGTAGTAATAGGTGTCCAATAGAATGACAACGAAGAAGCGTCAAAGGAAGTACGGTGATGCGGCAGGATTTACCCACAGGACATAGCGAGTGTCCTTGTGCAGAGTCTTCGACGGCAGAAATGTACCCAGGGTCTTTCTAGTCCAGATAGTATGCAGAGCTTTAATCCGGAATTGTCTTGAGTGGATGTTGCTTTTACTTTTAAATCTTCAGCAGTTCAATGCTCAATGCTTTGAAACAATATCGAAGATCAACACAGCCGCCGTCGCTTCGGATTTGGCATCCTGGCAATGACCAAGAAGCTGGCACTCATGTGCAGATCTCTGTCCTTGGAGCGTCGTTTGTCGATTACCGTGCAAGCTTGAGCTTTAGTCGAAGAAACAGAGACTGTTTCTGAAAGCTAGACATAGATCTGAATCGTAGCCATTGGGTCGGCAGAGAAGAAACGTAATGCTGATCAATGCGTATGCAGCTATCCGGCAACATTCATGAAAGACTGCTACAGTGCGTACTTGGAAGCAGTGAGAATGCAGAAGATACATCGTAGGCACAAGGGTCGGACCTGATCGAGCCGCGCGAGAGTGATAGGAACGAAGAAGGTAGGTGGGAGCCCGCTTGACTAGAAATTTGATCCCGTAGTAGAGCGCGTGGACTATTTTCTGGCTACGGCTGCCGCGACGAATGAAATGTAGCTCATGCTCCTCACCATCATCTGTCTTTCACCATCGTCAAACCTCGGGCACTAATGGGGATGGATGTCTGGCACAGATAGATACCCCTTCAATGTATGTGAAATGTTTGACTCACAATGTCTTTGCATGTTTTAAGCACTCGCGTATATATGCAATAGTCCTACCGACCTACTATTCTTCTAACAGCCAACATCGAATCCTCCCGCAGGCCAAGTCTCGAAACAAGAAGATGTCGTACAAAGTTTACACTGTCGAATACATTGGCTGGCCCAATCATGTCGCTATCTTCGTTAAACCTCCCACCAACGGTATCGGCTTGATATTCCACGTGGTCGGGAATATACAGGAAGGCATGAAGTACGAAAGGAAGATCCCCTTCAGAAACCCCGATGAGTCGGTAAATTTTGTGCAAGGAAGCCAGCGTTACGTCGGCAGTGTCGAAATGTCTAGGATGCCTGAGTTTGAGTCGGCTTGCGAGTCGGTCCCCGTACCTGGCGCCCTGCTCACATTTGGGGCAGAGCCTGAGGGTCCCTCGAAGCCAATGCGACGTTGCGGGAAATGGGTCCAGGATGCGATAGCGAAGGTGACTGCGGATGGGATCCTGCAGATTTGAGGGCAGAAAAGCGTGGACTTAGTCTCCTTCAACAAGAACCATGCTCTGTGGTAAATCAGCTCAGAAAAACCAGGGTAGAGCGTGGACGCTGACGATTTTTATTACCGTTGCTAGGTCAACATGCGTACACGTCGCACCCAAGATCTGAGCTCACGTAGCACGCAAGACCATATCAACAGCCTTAATTTGGAGGTTTGAGGCATCTGGGGATATACAAGCACAATATCTTTCTCAAGAAGAGGATTATTTGTTGCTTTGCCGACGGCTTTGGCACATAACAAACATAGCAGGTCATCTCCAGTTTGGATATTTGGAGGATCCGACTCGGATCAGGGGGGAGCGGTCTCGTACGGCCAATGTAAATCGTTCAGACAGGACTTCTCAATGTGTTACATTCGGATTGTAAGGTTTTTCCCTCAAAGGCGCTCGTGTCTTGAACAAGTCTTCGCGATGCAATTTTGACCTGGTCAGACCAATTGAGTGGTCAGAAGCCAGATAGGCATGTTAGGCCCAACGTGTGCTCTCTGGTCTCCAGAAAGCTTTCCAAAACTCGCTTCAGCTCTCACTCCGGAGAGCTTGCTTTACAGCATCCACATCCTCAGGTTCATGCCCCACAGCCGGGCCCACAACCTCCACCTCATGACTCCCCTTCAGCTCCGACAACACAATCCAAGTCGGCGCAATGCAAAACATCGTGATCCCAAAATTGATCCCAATACTCACAAAATGATTCGCATTCCCCTCAGACTGCATAGCCCAAGCAACAGTCTGACCCAGCGCTTCCGTCCCACGCAAAATCCCTGTATGATAGCTCAAATCACTAAGATCCGTCGCATACTGTCCTACAAGCCAGTAGAGGAACTGCTGGAAAGCTTGTCCGCCGAATTGCCAGAAGAAGACGAGCGCGTAGCTCTTGTTGAATCCAGCCGTGAACCAATCCCAGATGGGAGCTTCGTCAGCGTCGTAGAATTCTTTCTGTAGAATCGTGGCCCAGATCCAGGTTCCGATGAGGATCGTGACGATGCACGAAAATGCAATTTTGGCTCGTTTGTTCATCGAGATTCTTTGATTGTCCAGCAGGGTTGCGATGATGAATGAGCTGAAAATGCCGGCGAAATTGGTCAAGAAGCTGGAGAAAGCGCGTGCCCGGACAGTGAAATAGGTCGTGAGCCAGGTGCTCATGAAGCCGTTGTAGAAATAGCTGATGAAGAACGCTGGGAGTAGGAGTAGGATGCGACGACTGATGAAGAGTTTTGCAACAGCTTTGAATTCGGCGGTCCAGGTGGTGGCACTATGAGTTACGATCCTTGTTCCGTCCTTGCGCCATACCTTGTGCGCTGGGGAAAGACAGAGCGCAATTGGAAGTCCGAGGCACATGATGACGATGAAGACGATGTATGTGGTCGAAGAGACTGACCCTGCCGTTTCGCGATTGGCGTTCAGACCCAGGTTGATCGCACCCCCGACGATAGGTCCTGCGGCTTTGGCCGTCTGCCAGATGGCGAGATAGAATGCGCGATCTCCAGGTGAAGGAAATCCGATGATTATAGCAGCTTCCGCGGCCCAGAAAAATCCAGCCGAAATCCCACAGAGCGCGCTCCCAAAGAGCATGAACCAGGTGTTGGCATTGACATTATTCGTATACAGTCCCGCGCCTACAATGATCAGTACACCTTCTTCATCTCCATCCGTGCGATGAGAATTCCATACCATAAAGCGGATACCCCACTGCGCCCAAAGCCAACCCATACTTCAATCCAATACGATTATTGATCGCACCCGCAGCCACACAAACCACAGCAAAGATGCCATACACCAGAGCGTTGGCCGCCGAAACAGCATACGGCTCCGCCGCTCCCCCAGCCCCCAACCCTCCTAGCGCATCCCACATCCCCGGCGCAGTAAAACTCACACCACACGCAACGACAATCTGAAACGGCACGGATCTCCACATCGAGCGTGAAGCTCCCCTCTCCTCTCCACCTGTATCTGCATCCACCGTCAAAGCCATTTTCCCCCTTCAAATCTGACACCAGATGAAAGGAGACCTCAGAACAGACAACAGAAAAAGAAGGAAATCGATCGACCAAAAGAAAAGTAAAAAAACAGGAAAAGAAAAGTAAACGGCCTACCTCACGAGTCCATAATATCACGGTATGAGGAAGCGAAAAAGGGAGGAAAAATCGTCAAATGGTTTCCTGTCGAGGTGGGTCGGGCTTTGAGCACGCCATCGGGGGGCATGTGGCGGGTACTTCGCTCGCGTACACTATATAACGATGAACGAACCCTATACAGAATCCAGTCGGAAGTGTTTCGATGCTTTCGATGCTTATGAAGAAGATGAGTCTCGTGGAATATGAGCATTCGGTCGTCAGGCGAGTCATTTCATTTTGGGAGCTGAGGTGAGGTGAAGTGGAATTTCCCGGCCGAGCTGTTTCCGGGATTACAGGTGGATGCCTTAGGTTAAGAATACATGACGCCTGGGATAAGTGCACACGACCTGGAATTGCGCACATGTACTTTCACAGTTCGACTACTCAACAACGTACGATTTCTAAGAGGGCGTCACTACTTGATCGATAGAACGAGGCTAAGTGCAGCGTCGCGGCCATGCTTCTGGATGCTGTTTGGGTCGCCGAGTAGCAGCAAGAACAGAGACCAAGAACGGAGGGAGACGGGATACACGCAGAGCTTCATGCTGTGTGGTTGCAGCAGCCGCTTGAAGCTTGATACGCTCACCCCAAAGTCACACGGAATCTAGCAGCACATTGGTATGGAATGAGAGAAGAAGCATTTCAAGTTTTGTAACATTCTCACATGCATGGTCAGCTGAATGACTCTGCCCAACAGACCTATGCAAAGTCCACACAAGAGACAAGTATGAGACCTGATCAAATATCCGACGGGCTTACGATTCCCGTAGCCCGCCATTCTCTCAGACGATTCGTATCCCCCGACACATCCATACAAGTCTCTTTCATTCCTCGTCTATGCAAATTCCAGTATGGGTTGTTCAGTTCCTCAAGAGTCGAGCAATTCGACAAGACTTGGTGAAACATTGTTCGAGTGTACAGGGATGGGGTACTGTGCCACCCTCTTGATCGTGCTGCATCGCCACTAATGAATTTAGTGGCTCTTGATGTCACGGAGGAAATCCTTGATATCCGCCTCAATCTTGTGCTCAAGCTCGGCAATCTTCTCGGACAGGTCGGCAGTCTTCTCGGAACTGGTCTCCTCGACGCGGTGGACCTTGTAGCTGCCCTGATCGACGATTTCGGTGTAGTTCGAGATACCTCCGCCGTTCCAGGCGAGGATGTTCTTGGTGTTGCTTGGAACGTCGGAGAGGGCGCCCTCGGTGGCGATGGAAATGAGGTTGGCCTTGAGCTTCTTTGGGGTAATGTCAGCAACAGCGTAGGCGGAGTCCTTGGCTGGCTGGAGAGAGAGCAGGTACGCGAGAAGACCGGCAATGTGAGGAGAGGCCATGGAGGTACCAGAGATGGTGTTGATGGCGTACTTGCTGCCGATCCAGGTGGACTGGATGTTGAGACCTGGAGCAAAGATGTCGTTGCATTTTCCGTAGTTGGAGAAGTAAGCGCGCTCGTCAGCGAGAGTCGATGCACCCACAGTGACGGCGTTCTCAGCGGCGGCTGGAGAGTAGTTGCAAGAGTCGGCGTTGTCGTTGCCAGCAGCGACAGCGAAGTGGATGCCCGCATCGACAGCAGCGTTGACAGCCTGATCGAGCAGAGGAGACTTGCCACCACCCAAGCTCATGTTGGCAGTGGAACCCTTGAAACCCTTTCTCTTGCCCTTCTTCGCGATCGAGACCTGCTCAGCGTGCGATTCGGCGGCGTACTCGACACCCTTGACGACATCAGACATGGAGCCGGATCCGTTCGAGCGGAGTACCTTGACAGCCTTGACGTGGGCCTTCTTGGCGACGCCGTACTTCTTGCCGGCGACGGTGCCGGAGCAGTGAGTTCCGTGGCCGTTTCCATCCTCATCGGCATCACCAGATGGGATGGTCTTGCCCCAGGCAGCACGACCCTCGAAGTCGACGTGCTCAATGTTGGTGCCCGTGTCAATAACGTAGACATCGACGCCCTCGCCGCCGTGGTCGGCGTAGAGGTACTTGTTGAAGGTACCGAATGATAAGCTATCTCGGTGCGAGATACGGGCCAGGCCCCATGGAGCGTTCTTCTCGACCTCTTCAGGCTCGCCACCCAACGTGTGGACTTCTTGGTCTCGCTCGACCATCTCGACCTGCAGACACGCGTCGGATTAGCTTTGGGTTCTGTGGTGGTGAGTGCGGAGCTGTTCGAAGCTCGGTTGTGCACCGTGATGGCTGCCTGGTGGCGCGGACACGTACATCTGGGTGTCGGCGGATCTGCTCAATGGTCTGCTCGTCAAAGTGACCCGAGTATCCCAGCAGGCTGCCTGCAATGTTGTATGTGTGCTTGAGGCCGTGGAAGATGTCATCCATCATTGGCGTCTGCGAGCGCTTGCGGAGCTCGGTCTTCGCCTCTTGCGTCGACAGGTGCAGGTCCTGCACCCAGTCGTGGTGGTCGGCGGCGAGGGTGGTGGTCACATGCTTCTTGAACTTGATCATGTAGCTGTCGGGGATCTCCTTTGCGTTGGCGGAGCTGATGATGGGAGCTGCATCGTTGTGGATGCTGTCGACCACGACGGGTGACGC
>ANSM01002815.1:0-38459 GCA_000347735.1 Cercospora canescens BHU | reverse complement strand
TCTGCCCGCGCCGCCGTCGCAGCCCACCCCACAATCGCACGGCGCTGATCTTCCCGCGATGCTCGCGTCGTCCTCTTCGCCCTCTTGGCCCGGCATTGCATTTCCTTCGTTCTCCCACATTTATTGATTGATTTGGATCCTACTGCAGCGTCATTCCTATGCGAGCTGCGCCCTGGCGGCCGAGGGGAAGCGACAAAGACAGATCCTCCTGAAGGCGCCTCAGCCACCAAATCCCTCTTCCCCAATCGTCACTTTCGGAGGCTGAGGTAGCCTTGCCAGCTTTGCCTACCTGTGTCTGACCTGCTGTTCTGTGACACCTGAGGCCAACCAGCGAACCTGCCGGCCGGCGCTCCCTTGTCCAGCATGCCTCGCCCTCACCTCCCGTCTCACATCTCCCTCAAGCGGATCAAGAGCAGCAGCAACACTGGTAGCGCTAACTCGTCTGCCCCGTCCACTCCGCCAGCTACGCAAAATCACGGCTCGGGTTACAACATGGCCGGAGCTCCGCGATCTCCAGGCCGACCGCTGGAAGGCGATCACATGGGCATGGGACTGCATTTGATGGTGCAGGTACTTAAAGGACGCAATTTGGCTGCGAAGGACAAGAGCGGTTTCTCCGATCCCTTCCTCGTTCTCACCTTGGCCGATCACAAAGAGGCAACGAGCGTAGTCAACAAGTCATTGAATCCAGAATGGAACCAGACATTCCAATTCCCAGTCAATTCCTCCGATTCTGCGTTGCTCGAAGCGGTGTGCTGGGACAAAGACCGCTTCAGGAACGATTACATGGGCGAATTCGATATCGTGCTAGAGGAAGTGTTCGCTTCAGGCAAAATTAATCCCGAGCCGAAATGGTACAAGCTCGAGGGAAGACGCAATGGAAGACGGAAGCAGAAGAAGGATAGTAACATTTCCGGCGAGATCCTGCTGCAATTCAAGCTTTCCGATCCGATCAACAGCGCAGCTACGCCACAGCAGATACTGCAACGCTTCCAAGGAATCGTGGCAGAGTCAGAGCAAGATGATGATGAGGAAGAGGATGAAGAGCTCCTGAGGAGAATGAACAGCCAGACTTTGGACGACCTCGAGGAGGAGGATGACGATGAGAAAGATCCCTCAGACGAGACAGATGATGGCACAAGGACACCCAGCGGCACCTCAGACGAGAAACAACGTTCTAGACGTCGGAGAAAGCTCAGACGCCTGCGACGTAAGAAGAAGACAAGTGCATACGAGTTTGGTGCTGCATCAGATGTGGCTGGAGTGCTATATCTGGAGGTCAATAGAGTCACGGACCTACCTCCTGAGAAGAATGTCACCAAAACTACGTTTGACATGGATCCATTCGTGGTCACCTCGCTCGGTCGAAAGACTTATCGCACTCGTGTGATCAGGCATGAGCTGAATCCAGTGTTCGACGAGAAGCTGGTCTTCCAGGTGCAAAAGAGCGAGCAGAACTACAGCCTCTATTTTGCTGTGGTTGATCGCGACAAGTTCTCCGGCAACGATTTCGTTGGTACTGCTAGCTTTCCGTTGGAGAAGGCGCGTGAGCTCGCTCCGGAGGCTGATCCTGACACCGGATTGTACAGACTGCCAGACCCAGAGGCTACGATTGAAGGTGATGGGAGTGAGTCAAAACGCAAAAGATTCCGCAATCCTTTGTCTAGAAGCGCAAGCCGGAATGATCTGCCCAAGCTTGGCAGTAAGAACAACTCCAGCACCAACCTGAATAGATTATCGAAGTCCTCAAGCAGCGGCAATCTCACAGCAATGCAACAAGCTGATGGTTTCCGTCCTCCACTGCAGCATGGCGCATCGGAGACGGCTGTGCCAGACCGAGCGAAGCTGGCTGCTGCCCGAGTGCCCGGCGGTGGGCACCTCACTACGCAAGAGGACCAGAATGCCCTTGATCTTAGTGATGAGGCTGGGATGCACTCCTTCGAGTTGCCTCTGGAATTGAAGAATGCACAGCGTTGGGAGGGAAGATATCATCCTGTCTTGTACATCCGGGCGAAGTATCTACCTTATCGTGCTCTGCGGCAGCAATTCTGGCGCGTTCTTTTGCGACAGTACGATGCCGATGAAAGCGGGAAGATCGACAAGATTGAGCTTGTCACCATGCTGGATACGCTAGGCAGTACCCTCCACAACAAAACCATTGACGGCTTCTTCAAGCGTTGGGCGCACGTCAATGGCGAAGAATTTCTCACCATGGACCAAGCAGTCATCTGCCTGGAAGAGCAGCTCATGAAGCTTCAAGACTCACATCATCACTCTGCCCACCGTTCAGATCCATCGACTTCAACGTCACATCTGACTACGGTCACCAACAGCTCGAGCTCGCCAGACTATAGTCCAGGGGGCGGGACGCCTTACCTTGACGCATCCGATCCACTCAACATGCATCCGTCTAGGACATCGATTCCTGCACTGGAAGTCAGCGATCTTGGGGATAGCGGCGAGATGGGCGACTATCTCGAAGCGGGCGAAGAAGAGCTCGGAGGAGATCCGGACACGAAAGAGGAGCATGTGGTAGAGATCTCTGAATGTCCAATCTGCCATCAGCCGAGAATCTCTAGGGGTCGCAAAACGACCGATGCCGACATCATCACGCACATCGCAACATGTGCAAGCAGCGATTGGCGAGCCGTCAACAATCTGGTCATGGCTGGCTTCGTGACTAGCTCCCAAGCGCAACGAAAGTGGTACTCTAAGATCATCACGAAGGTGTCTTATGGAGGCTATAGGCTGGGTGCGAACAGTGCGAATATCCTTGTCCAGGACCGAATCACTGGGCAAATCAACGAAGAACGTATGAGCATATACGTCCGGCTTGGGATTCGTCTGCTCTACAAGGGCCTGAAGAGCAGAGAGATGGAGAAGAAGAGAGTGCGAAAACTTCTGCGTTCCATGTCCTTCAAACAAGGACGCAAGTACGACGACCCTGCTTCGGCTTCTCAAATCGCTGGTTTTATTAACTTTCACCAGCTTGACATGAGTGAGGTTCTGTTGCCAACGGAGAAGTTCAAGACTTTCAACGAGTTCTTCTACCGCGAATTGAAGCCTGGCGCTCGTCCGTGCTCGGCTCCCAACGACCCACACGTCATTGTCAGCCCTGCTGATTGTCGTTCGGTCGTATTCAATCGCATGGACGATGCGCAGCGTATCTGGGTCAAGGGTCGCGAATTCAACGTGGAGCGACTACTCGGTGACGCCTACCCACAGGACGCCAAACGCTACCACAACGGTGCTTTGGGAATCTTCCGACTGGCTCCTCAAGACTATCACCGCTTCCATATTCCTGTCGATGGTATCATGGGAGAGCCCAAATTGATCGAAGGCGAGTACTACACCGTCAACCCCATGGCCATTCGTTCCGCGTTGGACGTGTATGGCGAAAATGTTCGTGTTGTTGTGCCAATCGACTCCGCTTGCCATGGACGAGTCATGGTTATCTGCGTTGGCGCCATGATGGTCGGCTCTACTGTCATCACGCGCAAGAAGGGCGATCAAGTTAAGAGAGCTGAAGAATTGGGATACTTCAAGTTTGGAGGATCTACACTGCTTCTGCTCTTCGAGCCAGGCGTGATGAAGTTCGACGAAGATGTGGTCGCCAACAGTAGTGGTGCTCTCGAGACCTTGGTGAGTATCAATCATTCTCGTAAAGTCTGCACGCAGCTAACAACTTGACAGGTCCGCGTTGGAATGTCAATCGGCCGCACTACTGGCCATGCGGCTCACTTGCCAGACCAACCCAAGTCCAATCCAACCGAAGAGGAGAAGCAGCGCGCAAAGCAACGCATCGAGGGCTCGCTCGCACCAAGCTCAGGGAAGACTGTTGCCACTGCGATGTAGTCCATCAAGTGAGCGTAACGACTAAACGATTTGCATAGGAGGATTGTTGTACGAGTGACGAAAGAAGCATCTTGCGAGCATATTGGGAGCGAAGCGAAAAGAAAAAAGACAAGAACGATCACCTGGTACATAGAAGCAGCAGCCTCAGAAGCAGAGCGGAGGTGAAGAAAAAAGACAGTACATATGGCATGGTTGAGTATCTGACTGAACACCAAAAAGGGACAGGCTGGTCCTCGACGAGGGTTGTCAACCACTCCTCGAATTCAAACTTGTTGTGGTCTGAAGAGAGGAAGGGAAGACCTAGGAACTCAGAATGGCACCTGGCATGGACATCCTTGAAGTCTTTCCGTTTCATGAATTCGTCCTTTTGTTGTACAATCGTCTCGACTTGAAATGTTGTTTCGAGAATGATGCTGCCTACCTCCAGCACTCGGACCACATTCGGTCTAATTCGGGAAAGCGGCGAAGCACATGGCACCTCCGTCGCCTACCTTCCCATTCGAACATCCCACTTCTCCCTCCTCTTCGCTTCCTGCTTTGACAGCAATGGACGCATACCATGCCGACCGATGACGTTTCTTCCAGCGATGACGGCCCCCCGCGCTCTGTCTCACTCACCACAACTCCGAATTCTGCTGTCGTTCGATCGAAACCTCAGAGCTGGTTTGCGCTGCCGGCGCCTGTGAAGCGCGTTTTTGATCTTTTTCCACTGAGGGAATATGAGAGAAACGCTTTGCCGGGAAGAGCGCCGGGGGAGAAGGAGAGGAGTGGACATGTTTTGCATGTTTTTGCAAGGGAAGAGGATGTGAGAGTGGGAGGGCCGAGTTTTAATCCGGGGTGTTTGAAGTGGCAGGTAAGACGGATTTGTTTAACTTCCATTTGGGGCAGTGGGAGGGTTGAAGATCGGAGATGATACTGTTGGGGTTTTGGCTGACGATAGAAACGCTATCTATGCACAACAGACATATCTCCGTTTCAGAGATGTACCGTTCTCTCTCGTTGCTTCGAATAATCACGCTTCTCCTTCTGGCTCGTTGCCTTTCCTCCAACCTGCGACTTCAAGTAGTAGCACGAGCTCGACGACACCCGACCCCATACCAGCGAACAAATTCCAGAAATGGCTCACAAATACACAAAACTCCACTTTCTTCGAACCCGACGATATTCGCTTCGAAGCCTACCAATCTCTCATCGATAACCGGATACGAAAAGCCTGGCTCTATCAATTATACCTCGCACCAGAAAATGACGCTCTGATGCAGAGATTATATGTCTCGCCATGCTCCAGTCATCCTCTTGTTCGCTTCGCGATTACGAGACAATTACGTTCTGCGGCTGAGGAGGAATTGGTCAAGAGCGCGGGGTCGAATACTGTTGACGCGGAAGTTTTATTGAAGGAAGCTGAAGAGGCATTCGAGGCTTTGAGTCAGGTTTTGGGAGAGAAAGAGTGGTTCTTTGGAGGTGAAAGGCCGGGCTTGTTTGATGCGAGTGTTTTTGCTTACGTGCACCTGATTCTGAATGAGAGCTTGGGGTGGGAGTTCAATCCTTTGATGGAGGGGTTAAGGAGGTTTGGGAACTTGGTAGGCCATCGGGAAAGAATTGTGGAGCGATTCTATGGTGAAGGGCGAGGGAAAGTGAATAAGGACAATGGAGAGATTGAAAGGCCGGCGCATGTGAGGACTACGTCTGCCCTGGGGAAGAGGAAGACGTTGAATTTGAGAGCGTAGAGAGCTCTCAGCAACTGAAAGAGAAGCTGCGTGGATGAGGATTAATCTTTATGGCCTTTATGCTTAGCGAGGAGTTCAATGGCTGGTTAATAGATCGGAGTGGGAAGACGTGAAAGCTGTGATACCTTGCAGCAGCAGCACTTGGCGACGAGGGAAGGAAATGGATAGGAGCTATTCTCTCCTCGGCAATAGTCAGGTCGGAATCAATGCCACTCCATTGAAACGATCTTTTCGCTCAACTTGATTCGTGAGTGAAGCAATTTTCATGGCGATCAACGCCGGCGATATTGTCAGTCAGAGAGCTTGGGACGTGCCACGATATGGTGAAATCACGATTATATTGTATACAGTAATGTTCAGCGCAGTAGCAAAAAGGTGGGTGCTAGCGATAACGGACATGCTCATTGATTCGACATGCCAGTCAATGAATCTTGATTGGATATTTGGAAGCGAAACGAGAGTTGAATCTGGATAATAGGTGTGAAGCAGTGTCTTGCTTGATATCCAATGACTTGATTAATATAACGATCGCATGCGTGGGTATCTCAATAAACCAAACAACCCGCTCCAAGAAAAGATCCAACTCAAAGAGACTATCATCCTTCTCAAGCCTTGCTTGCCGAAGCAGTAGAAGCGGACCTCGGTAATGGTGCTCTCTCAGCAACTGGCAGCTCTCTGCCTTGACTATCCGTCCTCTTCACAAACCGCGGAGGTGGCTCGTCTGTTGTCGTTATCCTGGGCCCGCCAGCAAGACTCTGTCCTTCAACCTCCTCTTCCGCAGAACTGCTCGTTGCGCTTCCTTTCCGACCACTATCTCTTGCGACACTCGTGCTGCTCGTCCTTCTTGCCCCACCACTCTTCATACTCATCCTCTTCTCTTTCCTGTACCTCAGTTCTTCCTCGCGTGCTCGTCTCTGCTCTTCTCGTAAGCGCGCATGTCGTTCTGTCTCCAACATACTCGCTCGTTCATCAGCTTCGTCATCGTCATCATCTTTGTATACTGCCGTCTCAATCGCATCGTCATCGCCATCCTCCTCTTGATCCTCCAGCAATGCGCCGTCTGCTGTGTCCACATCAGGCGGAGAAATCCATTCGCGCGGAACCACACAAGGCAATGCCAGTCCTATTGATGCCGCGCGATTCAGCCATGCCGGCGCCGCTTTTCCTGTCAACGCCGTCACCAGCGCGGATGTGAAATGATTGCAATTGTGAGTCAACAGATTATATCTCGGGCCGAGAAACTCGTCGCTGACTTCTTTGATGATGCGCTCGACCTCGTGCGGAGGATGGAACGTGAAGCCTTGGAGAATGCTGAGCCGGTGTGTCCCACCGGGAGGTTCGTATTTCGGTCGCGTGTAGTAGACGCCCGTGATGTCGCGTTTGTTGTGGCCGCCGTAGGCATATTCGCGGTCGTTAATGACTACCCCCGAGTGGAGGAGGCTACCGCCGATCGTCCAGAGTAGCGAGGAGAGTCTGCCGGGCTAGATGGTCAGTTAGTGTCTCTCTCCAGCTTTGTGGAGAAGGCTGGGATGAAGTACTGGTAGGAGGTCGTAGACGTTGATGATCACCTCGGTCTTGGAGACTGAGGAATTGCGCGAATGGCCGGATGCTATGGAACTGGCCTTGCGAATGCTGCTATTGCACAGCTTCTTCTTCTTCGGCGAGGGCGCCATGGTGGGTGAGAGGCGAAGGAAAGCGGGCGGTAGCAGCGGTGAAAGGTCAAGTAGGACAGGAGGAGGCAAGCTCCCGCATTTTAGTATGGAGGCTCATGCAAATCTGGACGATCTCTTCTCAGGATGCGCGAGCAAGCAAGATGCATGAATCTATACACCGTGAGACGTGCCCGCTCCTGTCGTCCGTCATCGGCTTAAGCCACCAAATCCTTGCTAGTTGGCTGCTGCTTGGCACGTGAAGGTGTCGGAGATGTTGGGGTTGCGTTTCATCTTTCCGGTCTAGACATGACTCGCCCAGCTGTCAACAACGGCCGTCTACTGGACGTATTTCCGGAAATAGGTGGTATGTATACACTATTTCTGCCTATTTCCTGGCTTCATTTCTAGACTGTTGTGGCATGCATTATCGCATATTTCAGCTCTATCAAAAGGATGAGATTGCGAGGCGATGGCCGTCGGCGTGAGCCCCCTATGGAGTATAGCTCGACAGCGTCAATGGTTTGACCTCCGAACCTAACTGGGAAACCTTACGGTACGATGCTTTCCAGGAGTCCGGACACTCCAACGTCTACCCGATCACACCTTCTCCTTGCTCAATATGAGCAACGGTCACGTTGTGCCCGTCAGCAGACTCAGCAGCAACGACCGATCCACTTTAAGCCGCATCCGAAGCGCTCCAGGAATGTCCGGAGCACAGCCTTGTATGAAGAGTTCCGCGAGATATTAAAGGTACATTCTGGAGTGACACCCGGAAGCTGCAATTATCCGACTGCAATGTAGCAGTACTTTGTCACCCGCGAAAGGCCCTGGATATTTCGACGGCGGTGCTGATGAGAGTGCTTCTATTATGAACCTCATCCCGACGGAATCTACAAAGCAGGCGTGTGGCAGGCGTACTTTCTTGAAGTGGCACTGGCGAGTGCGATCATGCGATGGAGGAGCCGGTAACTACTTGCCCATGCGGTGTTGGCCTGATATGCTGAGAAGAATTTGGATCCCGTGGCAGCGCACCGCCGTCTTGTCGAATCTCGGTCCACCATCTCCCTATGAGGGTCCTCAGTCGCAGCAGCGGCTTCACATCAAGTATCACGCACAGTGTAGTGAGCAAAGCATCCTAGGCTCTTTTTCACGCCACGCTCTGCATGTTCCAGCTTGCTCTATACTTTGGTCTGGCTTCAACTTCAGTTTTATGGCACTCGTGCTCTGTCTCATGTAGCAGGGTAGCGCGATGGTGTTAGTGCTCACTCCTTGTCAGATGCGGACAAACTAAGGCGAAGCAATAAGTGAGAGCATGTGCACGGCTTGCCTCTCAGATCGACGGATATGTTATGATACGACGCTCGGATCCAGGGTTTTCGAACATCATGGCCAGCAATCACATCAGTTCGTCCACGCTCTGTGCTTTATCACTCATCTCAGTGCGGTCGACCTGACAAGCCCACCACAATTCTGAATGCTGGCTCCGGGACTCGTGCATCTTCTTGATGTGTTCGTACGGTTTCCTGGCTTGCCTTGCATCGCATCCGCTTATACATGCCACACATCAACAGCTACCAGCGGAACGGAGCAATACTCAGTCAAGGCAGGAGTACGCCAAACGTTAGATTAATGGCTGGTGACAATTGAGAGCCCAAGGCCTCTGTCCTTCTGCGATCTCAAGATGATCAGGGATTCTGCTTCAACAATTTTTGCTCTTTGAGGTCTCCCTCATTTGCCACTGGCATTTTGGTTGCGGTGAAAGGTGGAGGAGCAGGGTGAGTTATCAGCAAACGGGTTGCGGGAACGTTCGGGTAGCTAATTGTTAGAAAGCGTTTGTCGTGTTCAGGCACGATCGGTATAGAAGGGAGTCGGCGGAAGCCAACTATCTTTCTTCAATACCTCCAGATTCACGAAGACGAGTTCGTTGCGGAAGGGTATTTCGGCTCTCTACCAACGAGTATACCCTCCCTCTATATCCCACTCCCCTTAAAGTAACAAACGCTTCTCAAAAAGCAGCCGCTCGAACCTTCTCGCTCCTTGTGAAGAGTATGACCGCTGAGCTTACTGTTCTGTAGTCTCTGCCAGTCTGGATGTAGCACGTTCAGGTTCACCTTGCGGACTCGGAGCAGAAACAGAAATCTTGTGGCATAGCTTTGCCCAGTCACAGCTCAAATGCAGCCGAATTCATGACGCATTGGCGAGATCGTTTCTCATCGCAACACCGGCACGCACTTGCTGAATGGAGCACTTGCAGGTCGAGAGGGGCCGCGCAAGTGAAACGCGCTGCATGTGGCCCGTGTGCATCGATTGGCAAGCGTTGTCACGCACTTCACTTTGATTCCCCCTTACAGCTCCTCGACTCGAGCACGCGTTCGGTTCAGCTATAGCTCTGTTTGACTCCTATCTGCGCCAGCTTTAGGCCTAGAACAGCTCATCATCTTACACAAGCTCCACTAGCCAACACGGAGACTCGAATTCGTTTTCGAGTGCAAGATTCAGCTACTGGCTTATTTTCAGGGGTGAATTGCGGATGTCACTCGAGCGACCATTTTTTGTGCTGCCAAGTCAAGTTGTTTGCGCGGTGCATTTGGCTGTCGAAATCTCCGCTCGAGTCTCTTTCATCGCCACATCGACACCAGTACCGACTTTGCACTGCATCACAGCCAGTGGCGCTTGATAGTCCCAGGCCACGATGGGAACTGCCGCGCGACACAATGAATTCCAACGACGGATGTTCTCCATTCGGGACGTCTTGGAAACACCCGACCCCAAGCATGGCTTCAAGCATCTAGGATATCCACATAAATCGGCAGCCACTCCACCAGGTTGTATGGCTCGCTGCACTGCTTATGCGGGACAGTGGGTAGCATGTCGACGAGCTTTGGTGTTGCCTTATGAGCGTAGCTTCACGGATGGAGAAGCCACAAGACAGATTTCTGAGCTGAAGACCGCCACTGCTAACAATTTGAACTACACTCGAACGTTTCTCGACAAACACGGCAACTCAGTCGCAAAAGCGTGGATAAAGCGATCTCCCAATCAGCGCAGGGACATTATACGGCAGGCGCTGCCAGATCTAGCGACTCGCAAGGGGTTCCTGGTGGATGAAGTGGTCAGGATAAGGAAGAAGACTGGTGGAAGAACCATCCCTGCCTTTGCAACGAAGTACCACAAGGCTCTGCTGCTATCACACCTCGACGTCGAAACTTTGAGCCACAGAGCGAACGATCTTTTGGCTTTGCTGTGTCAACGCACTCGCTCGAAACCGGCAGATTGGGCGCCATTCGACAGCCTGCAGCTGGAGTGCAGCTTCAGGGTTCCGTATTTACGCACATCCTATAACCCTCATTGTGTGCAGATGTACGGCGGCCAGTATGGACAGCTGGTCTCTTGGGAGAAGGACGCGGCTCACAGATTGGATATGGTCGGGTTTCCCAGAGCTTTCCTCGTGTTCCAGTCGCAGCATGAGCTGTCCATACTGCTGCGCAAATTCGTCGACAGCCTCATTGTGCAGCCAATACCAGGCTGGGTACAAGGACGCGACCAATTGGACACCAGCACTTATAATGCTTCAAGAGATGCCAACCCACATTGCTATCCACCACCGGAACTCAATATCAAAACTCTCGAACAAGTGTTCGTGGCGCGATTACTGGCCGCAATTGACGAGCTTTGGCTGCTGCAGACCGATCCGGTGTACTTTCGGGAGCACTTTTCGCAATTCCATGGTGCAATGCTGTTCGACGACTGGCCCCTGGATGAGATTGCAAAATACAAGTCGACAATCGCGATGATGCCTTTGGCGATTTGCGAAGACTGGCATCGCCTTGTTATCGAATGTCGGGCAACATTGCACATCCTGGAAGCCAGTGGCGGATTGATCAAGGCTGGCAGACCACTCCCGGAGAATTATGAGGTCGCAGTTGCGGGCCTCGAGCGTGCCCTGGTGGACGAGTTCAGTGCACAGTCCTACCACATCTCGATGATCCTATTCGGCTCGAAAAGTTTTCGCGAACATAATACTGGCATTTACGACGTCGGCATGATGGTGAGCAAGGACGCTAGCGAGACAGATCCTTTGTTCTTTCACTTGGCTGCGCTGGCGAGGTATGATGAGCATTTGTCTTATCCAGCCGCCAACCATCTGCGCGCGATCGAGCAGATCATGGGAAATTCCAAAGATCAGGCAGCTCGTGTTCACCAATTACTTGACAATATACTGTCAATTATGACCGCGATTGATGGAGCACTGACCACGATTCGATCACAAAGACCTCGACATCGGCCGATTGAGCAACTGAAGCACTCTCGGTTTACTGAGCAATACGATGGCCGCAAGAGGTTGTTCGAAGCGTGCAAGGATGAGCAGTACAGATATTTTGAACTCTTGCGCGCACCTCTTGAAGATTTTCTGCGCATTCCTTGTCCACCAAGAGGTACTAGCGTCGACGCTTTGCGCGTGTTCGAGCAGTCACACTTTGCGATGCAGAATTTTTGGACAGCTGCACGTAAGAGATGGGAAACAGGGCTGTGGAGAGAGATGGCCAGTAGTGGGTTACCTAATCTTGAGGCGGTCTCGGGCAGCATCCTAAATGTTATCAGCTTCGGGCTCAGTAAGGAATATTTTGTAAGTATGATCGTCGAGCGGGAAAATTTGATGAATGCCGTTAAGGCTCAAGGTAAGTCTGGTTTGTGTTCAGTGGGTTTATGACTTGTACTGACAACCATTCAGAAGAAAGAAAGGCTGCTGCAGCCCGTGCTACAGCCGTAGCCGCAGCTGTGGCAAAGCTTGAGACACCGACTACAACACCGCAGACCGTTTGGGGACATGAGATAGCTGCGCCGTTCCGACCACCAGCTCAAAAACCCAAGCCGAAGACTCGCCCTTCGCAGCCCGAGCCAAGTAGCTCAATCCCAGAGCAAGACGAGGTCGCAAAAACAGCAGAAGCATTGGAGAAACTTACGCTCCAGATCGAAGTCGACACAGCCTCGTACGACATTTTCCGCCACATGTATGATAATAAGAGCGAACACCAGAGTGAGACCAGGTGGGAAGACTTCATTGCCGCCATGATCGATGCCGGTTTCTCAGTATCACCAAGCGGCGGCTCGGTCTTCACGTTCAAGAGTTCTGGAAACGGAGGAAGCATCAACTTCCATCGTCCTCACCCTGACCCTAGCATCAATCCTGTCATGCTTCGCGCCATGGGTAAGCGCCTCAACAAGTGGTTCAAGTTCGACGCGGACACTTTCGTCGAGCGTCAAAAAGAAGGGGCTTGAGTGAGCACACGAAGACTTGGCTGACAACCATGGCGGATTCTTTCTCTGGAATGTTGGATTGATTCATACGATCGATGAGTTAGACTGCTCCGCTCACATACTGGCGACCGGGTCGACCCGTGGGAGAGCGCCCAAATCTTTGTTATGAGGAGAAGCTGCTGCATAGTGGCAATTTATGGTATTCGGAAAAGCAGGATGCGAAATGGATTGGTTGCTCTCAGCCATATGAGAGCACACTGGCGCTGCAGTGCGATTTGTACTCTTTAACTACGCAGTAACCGCCTTCGCAGTCGCCATTTGGTTTCAGTCGCTTTGCTAAACCGTGCGTTCTCCATTCGTCCTTAGATTCATGATTACCGCTTTCGGCAACGTGTCTTGCACTGGAATGTGACCACTGAATACGTGCTGACTTCACCTTTCCAGATGCCCAACACAGCATATCAAAGGCCTCGTCTCAGCAGAGGAAGAGTTTCTATCTTGGGAGGTTCGCGTAGCCCACTTTACGAGACATAACATCTTAAGTTATAGCACTCTACTCGCAAACAGAAAATCTGCGGCGCATACCATCTTCCTTTGTCCACTCTCCCGCGCCATTGTCCCCTTCCATGAACGATGATGTCGCAGCTTTCTTTGTCTCCCAGATCACCAGATGCGGCAAAGCACAACACTGCGTCAAGCAACGCCTTTACTCATTCAGTTTGCACACCCGTGACAGTTCCCAGTCCTGCGAAGCTTGTCGGCAGGCAGGATGTACGTTCCAGATCTGACGAGCGTGGCGCAAGCCATCAAACAAGCTCTCAACACGACAAAGCTACTTTCGTCGTCGTCATCCGCTACGACGACTTCGCCACAATCGACTGCCGAGACACAATGGGAAAAAGAGACGCAGAGTGCGATCACGACGTGGTTGGGCAGGAGTCGGATTAAAGGGCGAAGGAGATCTCATCTGCCTGTCGAAGCAGTGATCAGTGAGGAGAAGCGAGATCTATCGTCGGAATCAGCAGTGGAATCTTCGCAAGCTTCAGCAACGGAACAGTCCACTCTTGCCGCAGATGTTGAGAAACGGCAAACAGGTAAGTGATGTGTTGCTCACCAATTCAACCCGCTATGGCTTTGCAGTCCACTGATGGTCATCTTATCTAGGGATCCAAAATGGACAAGAAGGGCGAGAGGAGCAGAGTTCCATACTCGTCGGAGCACCGGTCAGCGCGACAAGAACCACCACAATCAGATCCACCAGCGTAGTCCAGCAAACCACGACAGTGAACGGCCAGACTCGGACGACGTCTCGTGACACAGTAGCAACTGTGACCAGGACAGTCACGGAATCACAATCTTCATCAACCGGTACACCAGGTACAACAGCTTCGGCAAGTCTGACGGGCACATCCACAGCGAATGCCTCGACACCAGTTTCCACCGTTACTGCACCTTTAGCAACTTCTCCTCCCGAGTGTCCGCAAGCTTCGCTGGAACGCTTCACAGACAGTGCAGGGATTCCATACTTGATCAAGTGCTCGACGACGAACGCAGGAGCTGCGTATGAGTTGATCAAAGTCGACAGAGGCGGATATGGGCAATGCTTCTCCTCATGTTCGTACCGAGCTGATTGCGTCGGATTCTCTTTCGTCGGAAACGATTCTGGAATCTGCTATCTTCGAAATGTGCAGTCTCCCGGCGAAGAGAGTACAGCACTTGTCGCTTCATACGTGACATGTTACAAAGTCGATCCTGCTGCAGTCGCAAATGGCGAGCCCAAATCAGAATCGAGCTCTGGCGGAACAAATGTCGGCGCGATCGCAGGAGGAGTAGTAGGCGGTGTTGCAGGCCTTGCGCTCTTGCTGCTGCTGATAGCGTTCCTGACGCGGCGATATCGACGAAAGGTCGATGAACGGCGGGAGAAGCGCAAAGTCAGCCGGCCAATGCTATCACCACAGGACACGTACGATGCGTTCCATCACAACCCTAATGTATCGACAGTAACGGCAGGCCACCAGCGCTCTGGCAGCACTGCGAATGACATTTATATGTCGGGAGGAGGTGCGTACTACATGCCCCAGCAGTATTCTCACACTCGACAGCGAAGTATCTACCGAGATGGCGAGGACCGTAATTGGGTCTGACAGTGGGTATGTGTAGGTTTTCAGCGTCCTTCCGAAATACAGAAGAGTGCTGATCCTTTCGGCCCTGTCCCAGGCGGCCACCCCTATGGCGCACATTCGAGCCTGTATCAAGCATATCCCGGAACAAGGGCAGAAAATGATGGCGCAGTAATACGAGCCGGTGCTCTCAGACATCCTCAAATGCTCGACGGCACACCAGTGGGATCCAAGTCCAGTCTTGAGAAGAGTGCGTCCAGATCGAGCATGTTTGTGGAGCATATGATCGAAATGGAAGATACAGTATGTAAAAGAGATACAATACTCTCAGTTCTGTTACTGATACTCACTAGTCTGCTCGTAGAAGCCCAATAAGTCAGGAGTCCCCGATTCTAGGTCGGCAGAACCCACAAGAAGATCTTGTCAAAGACGTGCGCCGAAAGCAGCATATTCTAGCTTGGAATCGACCAGATGGTGGCAACGATGCGCCAATGTCAGCGAATCTGACGCCCCGGACACCACCTTCGGCAAGACTGAACACATCGCGAAGGAGTCCAGATGCCCAAAATCTGCCGCGGGAGAGGAGTTTCGAGATCAGCCCTCTGAGAAACGAGAGACCTTCTCCGCGGAAAGAACCTGAGGTGCTCGAGACGTTGGGTAGTGGTGTCTACAGGCCGCCGTAGCGCCATCTTATGGCAATGTTGCTTTTAGCGTAGTGAATTTGAACAACCTGCAGGGTGTCGGGAAGACGCTCAATGGAACCGTTCTTTGCTTCCAGCAGGAGGGTAATAACCCCCACCAAACTCCAAGCTGGCGTTTTCGAACTGATCTTCACGGACCAACTTCCATGGTGTCAGCCATCCGCTCTCGTATAGCTTCACTTCAATTGTCGCATTGAAGCTCTGCCCGAGGTAATTCTCTCTATGTCCTTCCGGAAACGGCGAAGTCAGCGAGAAAAAAGTGTTCTTGGGCGCAGAAGCTTTCACAATCAGCTTTTGTCGGAAGCTCTGAACGCTCAGTTCAAAAGTTCTGTTGTCCCAATTCTTCGTGTAAGTCATGAACGGCCCTAGACCGGCTAAACGAACAGCAAATGGTGGTCTGAAATCCAGCTCAAGGTCTTTGCTTCGGTAGCCGAGCAAAAAAGCTTCCATACCAAGAATTTGTCCTCCAGCACAGCAGAAACCTCGATCACCCTCTCGCGCCTGAAGCCACATGTGCGCAGATGGAAAGGAATTTGCCCAATTCTTCTCGTCGTGAACCATTGCGCGACCTGATTGATCCTGAGATGGGAGTTTGTGGTCGCGTATACTCAGCTTGAAGTCACACTCGGAGGCTAGCGATTGCACATGCCAATGTAGTGGCAATGGCAGATTGACGAGCCAGCTTTCGGGAGTGTTGGCATTCTTGGCCCAAGATGTACGAGACGTCGTCTTCGCTTCGAATGTGAAATCTGGGTGCTGAATCTTGTACTCCGCATGGTCCTCATACCATCGAATGTGGCCCATGCCAGGCATTTCAATCACGAAGCCCTTGTCCTCTGTGCTTGGCAGTTGCTTCATCTCGACAGAAAAGACCTCGCGTTGATAGTAAGAAGGAGCGTCATCTTTGGGCACATAGGTGAAGGAGACCATATTCGGCTTCTGCTGAGCACCCCTGACCTGGCAACAGATCAGAGCCAAGTGAGCTCCCGATGGAAGATCAAATTTGCTGTAGTATCCTTCGAATGACGATTTCTTGTGTGGTCGATGGTGCTCCATGATTGCTACGGCGGTCTTCCGTCGGAGATCTTGCTTGATCTGCAGGCGAGGCACAAGGCGGAACTTTGGAACAGCAGTGCAGAAATCATGTCTGGGTTTAGTCCATAGCAGTTGCAGGATGGAGGACGTTGGTGATGCGTCATTGATGCGCCAAGAGTATTCAGGACTAACATCAGCCAAAGCTTTCATACGAGGAGCATTCACCCCATACATGCAAGCCAAGCACTTATGATATCCACAGCACGGAAGCTCGTTTTCGTGAGCTGGCTCCCATATTTGCATGCCATTAAATAACTCGATGAATGCGACCCACGAGAGCAAGCAGCTGCCCCACTCATGCAGGTGTATACCGGCATGGCCGCCTACTGTGCCCCTCTGCTCAAAATGTCACCATCCCCCATACACCCCAGTATAATTCTAAGAATCAATCACTAAGATGTCTCGGTCCGCTGCTATCACCCCTGTGCCTGCGAACGAGAGCGCCGTAAGTCTTGACGCGGAAATACATAAGTGAAAGTACAGCCTGCAAAGACAAACAAGATGACCACTAACAAACACAACCTTCCAGTTCTCTCTGAAAGGAATCTCAAAATCATTGAAAATGTCAATTACAAGAACACTCGCCTTGGAGCAACTACCAAGATTACCACAGCGACAGCGAATGGCAACACAGAAACATATTTCCTGAAGGTAGGACACGCCGAACCTGAACCTGACGATCTTCTGCTGATCACAGAAAGACTATTTTCATGGGAGCTGTGGGCGCATTGATGTGTGAGGGCGAGTATGAATCTCTGAAAGCCATTCATGAGGTTGCGCCTACATTTGCACCTAAGCCAGTGGCCTGGGGTCAAATGGTTGACTCAGGTGAAGATGTGTACTTCATCTTGGAAGGCTTCTGTGATATGACAAGTGAAGTAAGTGCACTCGTCGTCTTTTCCACTTATAAACCGTGATGTTCAACATGGTGCAGGCTGCGAGGCCCGCAGAGCTTGCTTCTGCCCTTGCCGCAGTACATCGCCATTCGTGCTCGCCCACTGGCAAGTTTGGCTTCCATGTCAAAACGTGTCATGGTCCCATAGTACAGGAGGTTGACGGATGGGAAGACTCGTGGGCAACGTTTTTTCAGCGTCATCTCAGACTGTATATGAGGCGAGCAGCGCCAATGGTTGCTAGTACTGAGTACAACGAGCTGTGCACAACTGTGCTGAATGAGGTGGTGCCGAGGCTACTGCTACCGCTACAAGAGAAAGGGCGCACCCTGAAGCCAGTCCTGATTCATGGCGATTGTTGGGATGGCAATACTGCCACCAACCGGGGGACCGGCGAAGCGATCGTATTCGACCCTTGCTCGTTTTATGGACACAACGAGTACGACATTGGGAATTGGAGAGCACCTAGGCACAGATTGAGCAATTCAGCATATGTCGATGCGTACAAGCAGCACTTTCCGGTATCCGAACCAGTTGAAGACTGGGACGCGAGGAACACGCTGTACTCACTTCCATTCAACATCGGCAACATCATCAATGTTCCAGATTCTGATCAGTTAGAGGTGTAGGTCAAATCTCTTTCCACTTTGCAGCACACATCTAATGGTGAGAACCAGGGTCTTAAGGGACATGAGATGGCTCTGTGCGGAATTTGCTGGGAAAAAGCATCCGTAGTCTCTGAAGCAGGACCAATTTAACATTAAGCATTCTAGGGGAGCATACTGGCTTATCTCTGAGCACAAAACATGATAACAAATCTCTTGAGTCTTGTGCTGCATTCCGACACATCATTGGACCACTTGCCGCCCATGCCCACATGTCTTTGCGGCACAGCAGGCATTGGTACCCCGCTCCGGACACAGAGCTACACCATTCAGTGACTTTGTGTATTGCCAGAACTTCTCAATCTTGTGGCGGCACAAACCTTACTTTCTACAGAACTCGTCATCACACCGCAGAATATTTGCAACATGATGTCCGCCACGCAAGGTCTCGCAAGCCCGGGCAGAATTCATATTTTGCGTGAACGTGAACAAGCATCACAGGACCCTATTGAGTAAGTGCTAATACCTCCACATAAGTTGGGCGCTCGCCCTAGCAAGCATATCACTAAAGCAGATTTCAGCGTTGTGCTTATTCCAGGCATCGGCACAACAAGACCAGAGGCTTGGCCTTTTGCTAAAGATGAATGGTTGTCGAAGCTTCCTGGTTCAGGAAGCAACGTGCGAGTCCTGGCGTACCATTACACGCCAACAATCACGAGCACAAGACCTGCGTGGGAGTCAATCCTACTGGAAGGCTACGAATTTCTCGAACAATTGGAGTCCAAAGTAATTTCTTCCAGGGTCAGTGAACGAACAACTAGGTCCAGAACATGCTGAAGAATTGCGAAGTTGCTGATGCAAACAGCTTAGACATCAGATCATCAACCGTTGATTCTCGTGTGTCATAGTCTGGGAGGTCTGATTGTAAAGCAGGCTCTATGCGTTGCTAATAAACAGTTCAACCGATACGGCAATATTGTTAATGTTGTCGCCGGGGTGGTGTTCCTCAGCACTCCGCACCGCTACGCAGATAAGACTACGACTTTCCTCAAATTTCGAGATGTCCTGGAAGCGACGACCGGCAAAAGTACAAAGTCTTCGGCTGCGAGTAAAGAGCGAGAATGTGCAATATTGCTTGACCTTGCAGACAGATTCGAAGGACTTTCTCTACGTACACCAGTGCTATCAGTCTACGAATTGCGAGAATCAAAGATCAGTACTAGCGCTCTTCGATCCAGATATCAATAGGTGACCTACCTTTGCGTTGCGGTCATGGGATTGTCCATACTGACACGAAATCCAGTTGGTTCCGCGCGATGCATGTTCTACTCATGCTCCAATGGAGCAAGTGATAGGCCTGAATGTGAACCATAATGATTCATGTCTGTTCACCAAGAGTATTGGTGATGAAGGAGTGTCGTCCTTCAACCAGTTCATACACAATACATTACTAGACGCCCAGCACCTCGTTTCCCAACGGCTGGAGGACAGTAAGTGGATGGATTACGGATCGTCTTGTTATGGCACTGAATCGATCAGATGAATACGAATATGCCACGACAAGTGCACATTCGCCTATCATGAGCGAGATCCACGGCGAGGGTGAGACTGAATTCTGTTCTGAAAATGGGTCGATCTCTAACTAACTTTCTGGAGTCGAGCAACTGAGAGTTGACGAATGCTCCTCCAATCAAGCAACAGAAGGCGCTTCAAATTCGGACAATCCGGGTCACGAGTGGGTGTACGCGGCTGGCCCAGCGCCGGCAGCGCAAGCTTCATTAAACCTCCCGTGTTACATGTTAGGAACACACACAGCGAATGAGGACTTCTGTGGTCGGGAAGATGTTCTCGACAAGTTGGCTGCCGAACTTTTGCCCTCGAAGAACACAGTGACAGCAACGAGCTCTAAGTTGCGCCAATTCACCTTGTTGGATTTGGTGGAATCGGCAAGACAGAAATTGCTCGTGAGTTTGCACGACGCCACAAGACGGTCTTTGATGCAGTATTTTGGGTCATGGCAGACGAGACTTCCAAGCTCGACGAACACTACCAGCAAATATCCCTTGCTTTGGGTCTTGAGAATTCTGAGGATTGCAGAAGTCAAGTAGTGAGCAGAGAAATCGTGAAGGGCTGGCTTTCGAATCCTAGGAAAGACACCGCGTGCTCGGACGAGCTTTCTCCCTCTGGAATGGCGACTCCAGATGCGACTTGGCTCCTTATATTCGACAACGCGGATGGCCCGATAATCTTAGCTGACTATTGGCCACAAGGCAGTGGGTCAATTCTGATTACAAGCCGCGATCCGCTGGCGAAGTCCATGTTCTGCAGAAAAGCGTCGGGCGTTGATCTCAGCCCGCTCACGTCTCAGGAGAGCCTCATGCTGTTCAATCACCTGACAACTCTCAACAACGAGACCGAAGATGACACAGCAAGGCAAATTTCCAATGCTTTGGGTGGAATTCCACTGGCTATCTCGCAGATGGCAGGCATTATTCGAAGGCAGGACCTCACACTCAATGAGTTTTATGAATTGTATACCGATCATGAAGAGCATGCGAATCTCTACGGCATGCGTTCCGACACGAATTTGACACCCTATCGCTATACCCTATCGACCGTCTGGGCTATCGAGAAGCTGAAACCTCAAGCTCGACAACTTGCTATGCTTTTGGCTTTCATGGATCCCGATGCTATCGGGGAGGACTTACTGATTGAAGCTGCTGCCGGATTACTTTCCGATGGTGGCACATTCAAAAAGAGCAGTTACACGGAAGCGCGTGCCGATTTGCTGCAATCTTCATTGGTCCAGAGGAATAAGCACCAGCAGCAAATCACCATGCATCGCATCGTCCAAGACGTATTGCTATCCAACATTGACATGGACACAAAGAGATTGATATTCGACCGTGTTTTGACAGTATTGTGGGCCAACTGGCCCTCGGCCATGCCCACACCATCTAAAGAACCAGTGCTCCCCAAACCGAAGTCCAGCGGCGGTCGACTTAATGTTCAGAGATGGCCGGTCTGCAGGGCACTTCATCCCCATGTGCTCAGGCTCCATCAGCTTTGGCACATGATAGCGGATCCGTCCAGTTCCACGAGCCTACAATTCGCAAGGCTGCTCACTGAGGCGGCATGGTAAGCACAACAATCAATCGAGTCCTCGCCTTTTCTCTAATGGAAATAGGTACCAGAAAGAGCGCGGGCAGACCAAAGAATTTGATGGATTCTTCGATACTGCGCGCACAATTTGCGAAGCTTCGACACACCCTGATCGCGACTCTTTATTCGCTGACATCTACTTCTGCCTTGGCGCGATCGCCATGGATGCGAGTGATTTTAGTAGCAGTCGCGTCTACAAGGAGAAGTCATTGGATCTGGTTTCCAAGATCTGTAAAGATTTAGGCAAAGAGGATGAAAGATTGTATCTGGCATATGCAGAACTAGGCATATCACGCACACAGGACGGGCGATACGAAGAGGCCGAACTTGCTTTTAAAGAAGCCCTGCGGATGCGTAAGGCTCTCGGGAACTACATTCCTCGATCAGGCGAGGCGAATTTGAGCTGGGCGCTTCTCGCGCAAGGAAAACTTGAGGAATGCGACCAACTCCTCACGGAGAGTCTCGCGGGAAGAGAGAAGGCGCTTGGCCCAGATGACAGAGAGTCCGTGAAGACAGGACTCATCCTTTGCATCCTGGGCAATCTCCGAGCCGCTCAAGGCAATTTCGAAGAGAGCTACGAGTATCATCATAGAGCATTGAACCATATGCGTGCTACTGTTGGCGAGAGAGACTCTTATACTGCCATTGTTTGCCACAAAATGGCAGAGCATCTAGTTCGATTGGGCAAGACGGAGGACGCAATGTGAGTCTAAAGATTCCCATTATTCGTAAATGCTCTCGCTAACATCAACGAGTGCTCTTATCAATAGGGCTCTGGAAATATGGTCCGTCGACCCTAATGCACACAAGAACGAGATCGCTCGTACGACATTCTTCAAAGGCTTAGTATTCGACGCTACAGATAAGAAGTCGAAAGCTACTATTGCGTTCCGAGTAGCGGCTCGCTTGAGGAAAGAAATCACGAAAGAAGAGCGCGATGTGAAAGGCCTTACCATGAATGACTTTGACTCAATCGTCTCGTTCTGGACCCGCTGATTGCATTTCGTTGGCCTAAATGCAAATAAAGATGTTATATGTCTTCCACGAGACAGCTCGTCGCCCTAACATATTCGAGAGCACATATTTTCAGACGCATTCCACTTCTGAACTCACCACAATCCCGTATTTCTGATAGTCAAAGTCTTCAAGGCTTGTAATACTCTCAGCCCATCCGTCACCAATCTGGCGTAACTGCCACTCATCTCCAAGATGACTGGTTCCAGTCCTGCCCGCTAGAACTTTTTCATGCTCTGAGTGGAGCTCAATTGCCACGTCAGGATGCGGGACCCAAATCACTCTCATTCCTGCTCTTCTCCCGGCCTCGACGCCAATGATGCTGTCCTCGAACACAAGACACTCTTCCGGTTGGATGATCTGACAGCCAGCTTCTGCTCCAGCATTCAAAGTTTGCAAAGCAATCCAGTATATGTCGGGTGCTGGTTTGCCCCTCCCGTTGGGTATTCTGACATCGTCCCCAAGGAGTCGCTTCTCACAGCCAAAGGTATTGAGAAGGTCTCTGGTTTCTGGTCTTGAGATCTTTTCATGGAAGGTGTCAGTTTTGGTTGTAGAAGCTAAAGCAAGCTCGATCTTTTCACCAGTGATGGAGGTGCGTCCACGACTTAAGTTCCACAGCAATTTCTGAGCGCCTCGCATCGGTACACAGTTTCTAAATTGCCGATGCATCTCGACATGGAATTCGCGGTCGAATTCTTCGCGATCAATTGGCAGTCTCGCCCAATCGTGAAAAGCATCGCTACTTGTCGAATTTGGTATGCCCATGAGCAGAACCCGCAGAGCTCGTGGAATGTCAGATCTGTTATATTTCTGGAGAAGTTTGTTCAGTGATTCTGTAATCACGTCCTCTGAGTTTATAAGCAGCCCGTCAAGATCGAAGATGCATGCTCGCACCGGCTTGAAGCTGAACAAATTTCATTTCAGTGGCTGGCAAAGCTTGAAGCTGTACAGACAGCCTCGCCGCTACTTACGCGTTTCTTTCGACAGTCATCGTGCCCAGCGGCTCCCTCGATGAATTGACCGGATCCTTCGCAGAAAACGTATTGTTCTGCAGGACAAGTTTGCGTAGATGTTGTTCACGGCCAGCCTGACAGGCTAGCTTGTTTCGCGCGACGAATCTCTGTACAGGGATTGGCGAACGCGAGCGGCTGGGAACGCTTCGGGCCTTGAGCCTCGGGCGATTTACCCCGAAGCTGTTCCCGACCTCTCCCCTCATTGGTCGTGTGGAAACGCTAGTGCATATCGACCTCCTAACCGCCCGCTCTCCAAGACGCCATGAACCTTTTCGAGTCTGATAGGAGGTAGCGGCTGTGCTATGCGGGCACGGAAGGATGAGGTGGGTTCGGCTCTGACGGCCAGTGGCCACTGGTCTCAAGTTCAGATCAAGACACAATCATGCAGCTCTGGTGGATCTGCTCCAGGTCTGCAGCGTCGTCGAATTTGTTATTATTAGCTTGAGTCTGGGGGCTGTACTGGCGGCCTCCAGCAGCGACGCTGCGATGAACGAGGCTTCGGTATCAGCTGAGTGTTGCAACCTTTTTATCTCCGCCATCCGGAAGCTCTCCTTGATAGATTGTCTCAAAGCAACGATAAAGTGACTCGCGGGACAAGCATCTTGCAGCCAGGAGTTCTGTGGCGCCGGGACAAGAAAATTCCCCTCGAGTCATGGCTCGTGGAGAACCTACACGTGAGTGAAGTGCTCGATATGCGTCGCAAGCAAAACAGCTCATGCCGATAGTGACTCCGGAGCAATACACGCGAGCCATTACGACCCTTTCGAAGAGATATCCCGGCTCCTCCGTCTTTCCCGGGAACAACTACATCGACCTTGCGGAATGGATGAAGACAGATCGAACGTCGCCCCATCACATTAAAGAAGATGGACGCAGCTCATTCGCATCAAAATCACGAGACGCCCACGATCTACTTGTAGTGTACAATGGCAACGAGAAGGAATGGGAACTCAAGCAATATAAACAAGAGCACAGCGAGCTATTTCTATCATCTAGTCTCCCTTCTGAAGGCGCGGCCGGGCAACTGATCTTCATTCGTGGCTTTATATCTCCGTCATGGGTGTCGGCGATTGGAAGCAGATACCATATCGACCCGGGACTTTTTCGGAGCCACATGGATTTCCTCTCCGACAGCCCTGACCGCCATGCATTTGGTACGCCCTCGTTGGGCAGCTCTTACAGTAATGTATTCAAGCTATGTATAAGTACAATTCTCCATCGGGATGACCTGGGCGGGCAGAGCGTGATCTCCCAGCGGAAAGAACAGGCTCATGAGTTCAACATGTATCGACAGCAGCTCAAGTCGACCAAGGTCTCTTATGGCGATTCAATAGGAAGGGATTACTCAACGCTTTGTCCATCTTTTTCCGTCCTAGAGCAATGGATCTCGATCTACATCTCCAGACAGCAAACAGGAGATAAGGGTAAGGGCCACTTCTGCGCCTAGCTATGAATTATACACTGACAAGAGCCCTTAGTGATAGCTTGGATGGACCAAGGGCGACCGCTTGAGAGATCTCCTCCGGGTCCGTGGACGAAACATATCAATACCAAAGCGACTGCACTGCCTGTCTTGCAAAGCCACCCGAAGTTGGCCTTCCGAACAACTACGGATCGTTTGGATATTACCGCAAACGAAAGCTCAGAGATACAGCAGAGTGCTGCGATTCTGCCCTCCCAATATGAATCATTGTTATCGCTTGTGAGAATCAATCGGCTAGCGCCTCGCGATCCGCTCTACATGTGCATCCCCATGTTTGCGCATTCGGCTTTCTCAGAGCAACAGTTTCTGAACCCGATGGACTCCAGAATTCAGATTCAGATTCGTGCGGTCACCGAGTCCAATCCGGCAGATGCTCTGAACACATTCCAGTACTTTTCAAATATTCTAAATCGACACAGTCAGCAAATTCGGGACACCTACAAGGCCCTGTGCCAATTGGAAGAGCGTGCTGGGCCGGGTCGTCAAGGCTCGTTGACAGAGAGCGCAGTGCCTGTAGGGAGAAACGCTTCGCCCTCTGTACGTGGACCAGAAACTTATAGGAACCTATCAGATCCTGATATATTTGGAAAGCTGCCGGCGAATGGATGTGAGGGCCCCTTCACACCGAAAGGCCTCATCGAAGATTTCCAACAGCTCGAAATCCGCTGCGCCGACTTGTCACGAATGTGTACTTGGGGCATTAACTTGGCGATGAACAAGGCCACCATCGATGAATCGCGCAAAGGGATTGAACAATCTCAGCGACTAAAAAAACTGACCGTGCTCGCGACATTCTTCATTCCCTTGAGTTTCAGCTCCAGTCTTTTCGGCATGAATCTCGACATTCTTGGACAAAGCAACGTCAAGTTGTGGTGGTTCTTTGTAATATGTATCCCGATCACTTTGGTGGCATATTTGGTGTACTCTTGGGATGGGGCAGCATTGAAGCGAAAATGGGGAAAAGTTCGCGCAGCTTTTCGCAAAGATTCGCCGAGAATTGAGAAGGATCCGGACCACCTGGTTTGATTGAATGTGAAGACTCTTGGATCATTTGGCCATGGTAGTGTCGTTGACGGGCCGGCGGGGAAAGAGTGTGTGTCTGGTGCCATATTCAGGTATTTGCCATGGTGGCAAAGCAGCAGGAGATGCTGGCTTTCACTTTCGTTCCCGAGATCGAATTCCATCGACAAAACCAAGGAAAGTCTTGTTTTGGTGACTTTGTACGGTGCGCGAAACGAATCGCCTTGTGTTCACTTTTTGTCAGGGTCTGAAGGTGTTTCGATCAAGACTGCATGTATCGGACCGTGTTGGACACCACCTCTTGTTTTCCGGCACAAATTCATAGGCGCAATCCATGTTGCTAGCAATCCAACTTGCGAGATTCGAGCCGCATCGGGGTTGTTGTCTCACGCTTCCCTAACATTCTAATACTTGGTCAGAATTTCCTATTCCCTCGCTTAGTTGGTTCTTTGTGTGGCATGCTGCTATAGGCCAGCCCAGAAAGTACGATGGTTCGCTCTGAATCGAAGTGAACTTTGTTGTCGCACTCGCATTCTCGTCGTCAATCGTTATTGCTCAACCAGTCGCAAGTAGTAGGGTTTCTTCAACGTGATCGAATTTTTCCAAATTCATTGAATCGAGTCCACAACCCTTCAATGAATATCACTGGCCAGGACACAAAGAAGAGAAGCAGAAACTCGATCTGACTTTCAACGAGCCCGAAGCTGCACGACCACATGTTCCAGAAGCTACCTGATTGTGCTCTTCAATCTATCAAGTCACCAGACATGAAGCCCCCACCTCTTCCTGATACATCCGTCAATTCCGCCCTCAGACTTTGCATCTCTTTCGCCTTTAAATCCGCAGTGGCCTCCTCTCGGAAGTGCTCAAAGTCCAGCAATGTGACTTCGCCATTTTTTCCAATAAGAAAATTGTGCCGGTTGACGTCGCCGTGGAGACCAAACTTGTGGAACCTCGCAAGTACCATTTCACATGCTTCCAAATGATCGTCCGAGGCGCGTTGCCGATCAGCGATCTTCTCGAGCATGAAGCCTATCACACGCCCATTTTCATGAAGATGTCCAAGAAATTGCGGAGCAAGACCTCGAGCTTCCTCGTGTTGTTGGAGGACTTGGTATGCCCGCGTCTCTCGTTCAATTCGTGGTATCTCCCACTCGAACCGTGCAATCTTGGCAATCACTGCCATCTTCCGTGAGGGACTGCGTGGTGGCAATACGCTAGACAGTAGCACGGAAGTCGGCAGCAGGGCCTCGAATGCTGCGGCTGTCAGCTGCGTGACTCTGTCGAGATCAAGCACGTTGATGCAAGTACTATGCCAGACATTCTGAACTGCGGCTAGTCGTCGATTCGATAATGAGACTTCCAGATTGCCAGACCCTGGTTCATGAGAGATGTGTGCCACTTTCCAGCTAGAATCAGAAAATGGGAGTGGCGGTAAGGAATCGAGGGGAAACGAAAGAACATCTTGTTCGAAGGTGTTCGGAGCGATCTTCAGGTATTTGACGTGCTTGTCAAAAAGGAGTCGATACTCGCTCTCATCTTCGTTCTCGATATCAACTTCCATAGATATATGGAGGGCGTCTCTTTTCCTGGTAGCATTGTGTTATTTGGTGGATTTGAAAGCGAATGGTCATTGTATTCACTCTTTATCATGTTTAAAAGGTGTTTCGGTTTCAAGCGCTTCGCATGTGCTATTATGAGAAGCGGGACGAGGCGTTCCGAGACGTCACAGGTATGATTGGTTGGTGTCACCCGACCAGCAACGCGTCGCGCGTCACTTCGCGCCGCTCCTTTCTTACGCCCAGATTACCTCCCACTTCACGCTGCGAGACTGGTATCAAACCCGAGAGAAGCTTCGTGGCCGTCGTCAATTTAAGCAAAAGATGGCATATCCCGCATCTACATCGCATCCTTATGCTGACGACATTCTTCGAGTTTGTGGCTACCACCGCACCGACTTCGATTTCGCGGTCGTCTGGTTTCCAGCTAGCGAGCATGCTGCTGTGAAAGCATCCTTATCCACCGTTTTCCGCGATCCCACAGCCTCGCTAGGGGAATTAGATCGATTGCCCCTCGAACTGATAAATGCCATGTGCCTGGAGCTGGATTTGAAATCATTATTCACCCTCCGTCAGGTCAACCTGCGAGCACGACAAATCGTCACTTCGTTGCCGGAGTACAAAACTATTGCGACTCATGCTCTAAACTGCCTCTGCGCCTTGCTGCGAACTACATCAGCGTCATGGGTCACATTATTCGATTTTTACCGGCTTCTATGTCAACAATCATGCTCACTTTGCGGAGCTGGGTACGGCGACCTTGTTCATCTAGTCAAGTGGATCCGTTGCTGTTCAGCCTGTCTGCGGCAACGGCTTACAGAGACCCGGATGATGACAGTCGCAAGTGCCAAGCGGCAACTCAAGCTTTCCACTAAATCACTTCGTGCGCTCCAGAGCTTGAAAAGTCTTCCGGGAACGTATTCTATGGAAGAGATTTTGCGCAAGAATCGACTTACACTCGTCTCGGCTCAAGCAGCCCTCTTGGCTTCTCGGCGCGAGGGACGTATACCGCCGCTGGCCCTAGACGGAGCTGCCAAAGAGCCATACATTGATTTCATGGCTTGCTGTGCGCTACCGTTGTATGATCCGAAACGTAAGTCGGCTCAGAATGGGGTGTCTTGCGCTGGTTGCCAACTTGCAGTGGAAGAAAGCAGTAGAAGCGACGGACTTATTTACAGCCTTCGCGACATGGTCTACTCACCACAAGCGTTTCTAGAGCACTTCCAGGAGTGTAAGGAGGCTCGGCTTTTGTGGCAATCAAGTGACAATGGAAGAGTGGAGCCCCCCCAAAAGCCAAATGTCTGCAAAAGAGGCGGGTTTCTTAATCCAAACCGACAATTGAGCGCCTATTGGAGAGGATCGACCATACAGTCTGTCCGCTCAGCGTGAATGACATCCAGCAACACTCTAGACTCGTCTCAACCCAACTCAATGTGATTCACGCTCGCGAAAACCATATCAGATTTGATGACCATCTTGATCATAATATTTCACCAATGCGTCTGGCTTGAGCAAATGCTTTGAACAATAATTGGTCGAGTCCTTGCCAAATTCTTTCTGCACAGGGTGGCATTTCACATTGGTCTGTCGTCGCGCCTCGCACTGGATAAACTCCATTTCCTTCTTGCATCCGCACGTATACTGAATGTATTTCGAGACGCACATGGCTAGCGATTGCCACTAAGTATTCAGCAGGTCGTTTTGGCGTGTGGGCGTAGGGATGCGAATCCCGAGAAGCACAGGATCGTGGAAATACTATGCGGCTATGCCAAAGCTGATATGCGGGCTTGTGTAAAGTGAGAATAGATGCAGAGATTTGCTGGTGTGAGAAGGCCGAAGTAATGAGCTTTGGAATGTTTTGCAGCTCAAAGTCTGGTTCACTGTCACCAATATATATCCGACACATGCGCTTTCTGAAGATAGCTCTACATTCTGAAGCGCTCGGCAAGATAGTGGCGCCGGACGAGAATAGATGTAACAAACATGAGTGTCGAGTCCTGCGACTTCGTCAAGACGCTAAGACACAGCCAATAGAAAAAATGCCGTAGCGCGAAGCGGTCATTGTATCAACAATTGTCGTCGAATCGATGCTGCGCCTTCTAGGTGTTCTTGGTGGGTCGGCTGTGCCGTAGATGTGCAGTAAAGGGCGGCAAAGACGGATCCCTACGTGCAGCTGCAAAAAGGTATTCTTCCCTTCCTCAAAGATAGAAGTGAAACGCAACGTCCAAAAACCGTCGCGAGGTACTCGTAAGATTCAATGCGCATTACTCGGACGGCGCAGGTTCCCAGCGTCTGAGTCCTGTTACGATTCAACGTCGAGAAGCAACAGGTCTAGCTATACGTTTGTCTTCGGCGCTGTTGCATTTACCGTAAGCATTGGGTACTCAAGGCACCTGTTGTACATATGCTTACTATTGTTGTATCTCTGCGACTGATATGTCTGGTCAGTCGTGGAAAGGATCACTTGTCGAACCCGGTATGTGTCAAGAGTATTGGCTCGCACTGCCCCATCGAATGACCGGTCAGGTAATCGGACGCTCTCTGAACAAGCGAGCGCGTTGGTGTAAAGAAGACTTTGTCGTTTCGATATATTGCAGGAGGCCCTTTGCAAGTACTGGACAGAATTGCTCTCGTCGACAGCTACAGATCTGAAGCCTGCCGAATTTGGCACGTTAAGATATTTCGGCGAACATCACTTACGTCCCTGGCATGTGTGCAGTTGTTGTTTGGCTCGACTTGCTGGGGTACCCTCATTCGGCTTGATGACTAACTCTTGCACCATCACCTGGGCCTTTGCCGCACAGTCTGAACCTTCCATGCCATTGGAGTCTGGTCTCGCAACGGACACAGCTCTCATGCATTAGCTGCTTCGAGATTCTTCAGTAGATCTGAACCTTGTTGAGTGGAAATTGTGATAACCTTGAGATTCTGTCAACAGAGGGAGAGCGTGCGTGTCCTACAATTTATCTCAGCACCATCATCTCTGCCCTCGAATGCCTGCCTGAATCATCACTGGCATTGCAAACAGCGCAGCACACGGAGAAAAGGAGGAGTCAGAACAAAATATGTCACCAATAGCGTGAGCCCCCTTTTATGCAAACTACCTCATGTATCCCTATTTACCCTCAAGTCATGCCTCACTTGCCCATTTCGCCCTCAGTCGCTATTACCCTTCTTGCTCGAAAAAACCTTCTTGAGCCACGATGGGCGTCTGCTGCTGGTCGGTGCCCCCTCGCTGCCTCCAACAGTGGGAGCAGCAGCACGTCTCGGCGCTGGTAGAGCAGCGTACTCTTCTCTGGAAATGGAAAATCCGCGCTCTGCTGGCGCTGCTGGTAAGTAGGTTTCTGGAATCTGTGGGCGCTCGGACAGTGGGAGGTCGCCGCCGGCGGAGACGAGACGTCGGTTGGTGAGGCTCGGGCGAGAAGGTGCTTGTGTCTGTACTGGAGTCCGCGGTGGAGAGTGAGCTGGAGGTGCTGGTGTGGTCCTCGCTGGTGGTGGAGAGAATGTTGAAGATGGAGTTGTGTCGACGGCAGCACGCGGCTCAGGAGAACTGGATGTGAAGGCTGGATAACGGCCGGAACCTCGCGAGAGGTAAAAGTCTGTGGGGTAAACGTCCTTGAGTGGTTGGCGGCGGGGTGGGTGGACGGCGCCTTGCTGATGGTGATAGCGATGGCTTCCTGTTGTGTTGCCGCGGACACGTGAAGGTTCGCTCGTCGGCGGTAGTGGTGGAGGCGGTGGGGATGAGGACGGCGCAGGAGTGGGTGCTGATCTGGTCTTCTGTGCCTTCGTCTTGCATTCGCACTCGTGAATACCGTACTGACAAACGATGCGACAGCCGCAATCTTGTGGACAGCAGCAGGGGTTCTCGTCTTCAGATGGGAGTGGCGGCTCTGCTGGTTGCTGCTGTTCGTACGGCTCGACTCGATCGCGACCTGTGTAGGGGATGCCGAGTTCCTCGTGGCTGGCCTGAATGATCTTGGGGAAGCAGTGGACTCGAAGGTCTTCGTGGATTGCCTGGGTTGTCATGCGTGCCACATCAAGCATTCCGAGCGTGTTGTTCAGTATGTCAGTCTTCTCTGCGGTCGAGTACGTCTCCCAAACTTCCACAAAGGCTTGCCGAAAGGTGTAGTCGAGGTCGGCCTTGCGGAAAGTCTGTGCGTGTTCGTGAATTCGAACCGCAACTTCAAGGGGTCCAACGAAGCGTGCGTCGGTGATCTGTGCCCAGATCCCCTCCAGCTGGACTTTCAAATCGGCGACGGTGAATGGGACGTCGCTCTCCCTGCTCGTGCTCCCGTGATTGTGGAGGAGCTTGCTGCTCGCCGCCTCGAGCGTTTCTTCGTACATGGAGCGGATGTCGGCGATGATGGCGTACCAGACGCCCTCCCAGTGTGCGAAGCTCAACACTTGCTGTGTGTTGAGGTCTTCGAGCCTCAGAACGCGTCCCGCGATGGGGGCGGCGCCGTGTGTCACGGACACAAAATGGAGAAGCGGGTCGCCATTATCGAAGGCCTAATGTATCAGTATTCACTCTCAAGTGAGGGGATTTATGGTCACTTACGACTCCGTGGTGGCTCGCAATGAGCTGTTTGTGCCGTGTGATGGTGATGGCGGCGTTGCGCAGGTTCTCTTGGATCGCCTCTTCTGGGAGGACGACCTCTCCGTCTCTCAAAAAACTCCACGCCCTTGGCGGGGAGATTGCCTCCCCCAAGCCCGCCATCTCCTCTCTGCCCTGCCGCTGCAAACGAAAAACTTTTCGACTTACCTTTTGTTGGCTTTGTGTTTGTCGAAAAAAGTGGAGAAAGTGCTGGAGCGTGGATGTGAAGAATGAAGTGGAGAGAAGCACTTAAGTAACGGCCAGACTGTTCGCGTGAGGTTTGGCCAGGTGAGATTTCAAGCTTGTGCAACGGTCAATAGAGGTGCAACAAAAGTTCTATTGCCGTTGGAAAAATTCACTTGCACAACAATAGGTCAACGACCGTGAAACATCGTAGGTGAATGACCATTGTCGATCAAGCCACTCACAGAATAATGTAATGTCAGCAACAATAGCACTGTACTTACACCTGGCTCCTCTCTGAACAATCGCTGTTGTGCAGATTTACTGAGACCCCGGCACAATGGAGCAGAGGAAATTCTGGTCAGAGGAGCATATGGGACGAAGGCATGTGAGATCGTGTAAGTGGCCCAGCAGGTATTCTACTCAGCAGTCAGTCTCTGTGCTTTGTATTTATGTAGTGCCATACTGCCATGCTGTCAAAATATACCTGTACATTCATATTGGAATCCATCAACGGTCGAAAGCAGCAAGACTCCATTCTGCCGATCACATCAATGCCGGTTTGGGAAGCGTTGGCATTCGAATTTTGTGTTTCATTGAAGCGAACGACCTGAGTTCCGCATATGCTCTCCATAGCTCATACAGATACAGCGCTGCCCGTTCGATTTATAGGTCACAAGCAAGTTCTTTTCGTCCAGCGGAGCGACTTGAGTGCGGCGACCATTCCGTGATTCGGAGGGGGACTGAGGCGGCCACTAAGTCCACAGGACGTAATCATCTACGCGTGTTAGACAGAGGACCTTCAATGCTGAAGTCTGGTTCCACTTTTGTCAGAGATCCAGTGCCATTTCTTGGGAAGATTGGGGTCAGATTCGTTTATTTCGATGAAGCGAGCGGGAGTTGGTTGCCTCTGTACTCTCTGTATTAAATGGGAGCACAGTGCCAATGTCTCTAGATGCGCAGTGGAGGCCATGTAATTCGCCTGAGCGAGTGCTTTCATTGCTCGAGTGAATTGATTCTCTTCCATCGCAATGGATGAGGTGATGCAAGTAGCTTCAGCAGGCAATGGCCAAGGTTCCTCCACGAATCGGACAGCTCTCGCGGCGCTCCATGCGGTTTCTCATCGGCAGGCATCGTTCACGCTGTTCGAAGCATGATGCTCTCATCCCGGAGGGTGCGGCGTTATGGCTGAGGTTGACGTGAGCTCAAAGAAGGATGGCGCGCCAAGGCCCCTGGCCCTTCTGCCTCAGCTGCCACTGCACTGCATCCATTCCTCCATTCTTCAAGCGCGGGTCATCTTCGCATCAGGCGTGAGAGAATAGTTCGTCGCGACAATGATCGTCTGCTCTCCGCATCAACTGGTTCGCGGCTTCCGCGCTGGTGCGCTGCGGCACAACGCATCTCCGGACATTGCCTCCGCACCGTGAGGCCGAATAGACTGTCCCAATGAGTTTTTGCGCCTCGACACAGCAAAAGTCACTAAACGACACTCGCAGAAACACAGACAGGCATCGTAGAATGTGCGGCACAAATCAAAGTCAATGCATTGATCCCATGCCTGCGCAATACTGAAGACGTAAAGGACCAGCAGGCATGCCTGGACAACCTTGTCTCACCAGCGGATTGTCCCATCTCCATTTTCCCATTAAAACCAGACCTGCAAACCAGTCAACAGCACTGTAAGTTTGATCCTTTTCGGGGCCGCGACGATGTGGAAGCTCGCTGGCGTGGCTTCGCTTGCCTCGTTCTGCCTTGCTCAATTTCCTGCAGCGCCAACCGATGTCACGGTTGTCAATCCTCGCTTTGGCAACGTTTCGATCAGCTACAAAGAGACCACCATCTGCGAAACCACTCCCGGCGTGAAGGGCTACGCGGGCTACGTCCATTTGCCTCCGAATACTCTTCAGGACTTGGACTTCAACCAATCCTATCCCATCAACTCATTCTTCTGGTACTTTGAGAGCAGGAAAGACCCTGCCAACGCGCCGTTGGTAATATGGATGAATGGAGGGCGTAAGTCAATCACGGCAGATTTATGTACCTACTGACTTTCGACTGTAGCTGGATCCTCTTCCATGCTCGGCCTGCTTGCTGAGAACGGGCCATGTTCCGTAAATTCCGATTCCAATTCTACAACCCTCAACCCGTGGTCATGGAACAATGACGCCAATATGCTTTACCTGGACCAGCCAGTGAGCGTTGGCTTCTCCTACAACACCCTTCGAAACATCACGCGAGACATCGTATCTGGCAACGTGACCACCCTGAATGCCACCGATCCGATTCCGCAACAGAACACGACACTGCTGGTTGGAACTCGGTCAAGCGGGGACAATGCTACCACTTCGTTCGGTTCAACAGCTGCGGCCGCCGCTGCATGGCATTTTCTCCAGGCTTGGACGCAGGAGTTCCCTCATTACAAACCGAAAAACAAACGTATTCACCTGGCAACCGAGAGCTATGGCGGTCGGTACGGACCTGAATTCTATTATTTCTTCGAACGACAAAATGAGCGCATTCGAAATGGGACCTTCCAGTCCGTGGGCGCAGACCACATTCTTGAGCTCGACACGCTCATCCTCATAAGTGGATGTATTGATCCTATCATGTACTTCTCGTATCCAGACCTGGTGTGGAACAACACGTACGGTCTGCAGCTGGTGAACGAAACTGTTCGACACGACATGCTCGATAACCTGTACAAGAAAGACGGATGTCTGGAAAAGGTCTGGAATTGCGGCAATGTCTCACAGCTCTACGACCCAGAGGGCAGAGGGATCAACAGCACTGTCAATCAGATCTGCCACGAAGCTAGTCAATTTTGCGACAGGGTCGGGCCTATGCTCCGTCGAATGCAAATGGTAAAGAAATAAACTGACGATTCCCAGAAAGTCCAACTGCCTTACCTACGTGCGTCTGGCCGTAACTATTACGACATCACAGCATTTAACCCCATCTCAAACGGCGCGCCATTTTTCATGGGCTACCTCAGCCAGCCACACGTCCAACAAGAACTTGGCGTGCCATTAAACTGGACCAGAACCTCCGACGCCGTCTTCAGCGCCTTCCTCACCGTGGGAGATTTCCGTCCAGGCCACTTGGACAAACTCGCCTACCTCCTCGACCGCGGGATCAATGTCCACCTCGCGCATGGAGACAAAGATTACGTTTGCGTAAGTCCTCCTCTTCCCTCCCCCACCACGCCGCCGCAACACTGACCTCCTGCCTCTTGGAAACAGAACTGGCTCGCAGGCGAACTCTTCTCCCTCAACATCCCCTTCTCGCACAACACCTCCTTCCACTCCTCCGGCTACACTCCAATCCAAACCAACACGACCTACACGGGCGGCCACGTCCGACAATCAGGCAACTTCTCTTTCTCGCAAGTCTTCGACGCCGGCCACGGAATCCCCGCTGACCAGCCCGAAACTGCTTACCAAATTTTCCTCCGCGCCATTCAGCATCGTGATATCGCGACGGGGGAAATCGACATCACGAATGAGTATCACACGAAAGGATTACGGAGTTTGAGAGGGTTGAAGAGGGAGGTTCCGGTGCAGGGGAAACAGTTTTGTTATGTGTTGGATGCGGACCATAGTTGTACGAAGAGTCAGTTGGAAGGGTTGGGGAATGGGACGGCGGTGGTGAGGGATTGGATTGTCGTGGATCGGAATTCGTCGGAGTTGTTTCCTGAGGTTGTGGGTGGATGGGATGAAGATGGGAAGGGGGGAGAAAGGATGGTGAAGAGAGATGCTGAGGGAATGTTTGGGGATTGGGGGGTATTGAATGGATACTGGTGATTGATTTTTGACGTTGAGAGTAGCGAAGTCTATTTATCTCACGCTTTCATTCATATTCCGTTTTGTATTTCCTTCTCTCTTTCATCAGCTCTTTCCCTCATGGAACGGAATCAATCAGTTTCCCATCCTGTCCGCTCCCGTCGCAAATGCCATCGTCGCGGGGACAACATCCGGCCTCTCGACCGCAGCCCACACCGCCGCAACACTCGCCACAAAACTCACAACCGCACGACCAAAGTTCACCGTCGCCCAGCGATCCACCAATCCATGAACGGAGTCCTCCCTCTTAATCCCCACCTCTTCCTTGGACTCCGCTTTCAAAGTCCTCGCTTTCTCTTCGAGCTTCTGGTTCACAGGTTCGCCAAGAAGGTAAGTGTAAGGGATCAGAGCGAGGAGGAGAGAGGAGGCCGTGGTGTAGAGGATGGCGGGTTTGGTCCAGGTGTGGTCGCGCGAGGCGAGGTAGGCGAAGGTGCCGCTGGAGAAGAGACTGATGACGGGGGCGAGGAGTTTGTCGCGGGTGAAGTGGGTTTGCCATTGTTTGGCCAGGAGAGGGGCGGGAGCGAGGAGGAGAGCTGGGGTGGTGTTGTAGGAGGCGGAGAAGGTTTTTCCTGGGAGGGAAGTCAGAGGGGTGTTGGGGAAGGTGGTGGAGGGGGTGGGATACCGGCTAGGAAGGCGGAGGCTGTGAGGCCGAGGACTTGGGCTGTTCGTAGGCCGGTGCCTAGTTCGTCTGTGTAGAAGGGACGGCCGGACATGGTGGGATGTCTCGTTCTTGCTTCTTCTGGTGGGAGGATGTTTCTGGTGGGATGGAAGGAGGTGAGAGGATTCTCGAGGTTTAAAGAGGATGGAGGAGAACAAGTCTCTTGATGCTGCGCAACGTAAGTTGTACCGTGATGATGGTACCTTGCGGCACGCGGTGTCACATGAAAGCGAGTGACATCAGGATGAACGATGGAACAGCACAGCTTCTAGAAAACCTGCTTGTGCGATGATGGCATTGGAGTGGAATAGGAGAGCATGCCGCGTTCATTCTCAACTCGATGTGAGGTGCACCTCCAGTGTGCAATAGACTCTGCCATTGTGATTGCAGTGCCTCCCCGGCATAGAGTTCTCGAGTCACCTTCTTTTCCTTGCCTGGTTGTGCTGGGGACTCAGTCCCTGTCCTGTGCACGGTGCACCACGATCAACTGATCGCACAGCCACATGAAAGTGCATCAGCACAAGCTCTCGAGACGGCGTCGTCTCTGCATCGAACGGATTCGTCGCGGCGCATGCTGCAGACGCGTGTGATGAAGAGAAAGGTCTGATGTCGGCGGGTGGTTGGAGAGCTCACGTCATCAGCGTCCAAGCTCGTGTTGCCGGGCGACCAGCCATCTGTTTATTTGTGGTCCCTGACGCCCGACACGCCGGCGCCAATACTTTTGATGCATTGCATCTCCAACGTGGCAGCAGTCGGTGAGAGATAGAATGTCCGTCGCGCTCTAGCTGCATCGCAGTGCAGAAATGCGAGCGAGTCGGGCCTATCGCGAGTGCAGCGAGATGAATTGGCGCGTAGAATTCGTCAAATGGTGGCCGTGAAGCGTGCCGACACGCTGTTCATTCGCTGGGGAGGAGACATGGGTCGATGCACACTAACAAGGAGGCCGAAGAGGACATGGCCCTCGCCACCATGATATGTAATATCCCATCGTGCTCTGAAACTGCCAACTACTGCTTCTCCCATCTCCCCGTGTTCGGGACGAGCGCAGCAGGATTGTGTGACGTCCGTGCTTTTGCCTTCTGCTGTGAAGAAACTCGCTCGACCAGGAACATCCTTCTCGCAAACACACGCCAGAACTTCTCGCGAACGCCTTTCTGCAGCGGCCCGCACATCTTCCATCATCACCACTCGCTGTCCGTCCCTCCGAGCCGCCCATTGCAGACTCGTCCAACATTTCCTGCTTGTCGCGTTCGTGGCCGGCGTTCGGGAGTTTTGCTTGACGTGCGCATCACCACCAACGCCAGCACCACCATCCATGACCCTGTGACCGCAGCGCCGAACCCAACCAACGCAAGCCGTGACACGCAACGAACATCGCCGACCAGTGCAGACTCCACGAATGGCAGTATCAAGGCGGCAACGAAGAGCGTTTGTCAACGACGCCAACCACCGGTAGCATTCTGACGGTGCCCGTCAAACGGTCAAGGGTACCTGGAGTAACAACAAGCAATGGACGAACCACCTCCACCACCACCGCCACCGCATGGCCAGAACCCCCGGCCACCGGGAGGAGGTCTGCCCGATGGCAACTACGACATCTTCATCATTCCACCACACTCGGCCGGTTCCGGCTTTCTATATCTCCCTTCGATGCAACCCCATCGAAACAGTTTCCTCGCTGGCGTCGCATGCACTTTGTTAGCTGTCGGACTCTACACTCTAGTGACTCCCATCATCAAGCAGTGGCTGAACCTGGTAGCAGCAGGTGGCGCGGGCTTGGGCATGACTGTGCTCGTCATCAGCGTTGGTGTGATCGCATGGGCACTGGGCAAGACACAAGGAGAGCACAATGCATCCAGGTCGGAAAATGGTGGAAGCGCTGGTGAACACGGCCCACGCCAGCGCTCAAAGTACACGGGGCCACCGCCAAATAGTTGGCAGCGAGCTCCTCCTCCGCCGCCGCCTCCAGAGCCTGAATACCAGGCTCCCCCTCCTCCACCTCCTGAACCCGAGTCTCAGGCTCCTCC
>ANSM01002806.1:0-36489 GCA_000347735.1 Cercospora canescens BHU | reverse complement strand
GGCTGTGGCAGGTCTTGGTGAGGCGGCCCAGGACTGACCGGCAGCGTACTGTGCGATTGTACTGCCTGCTGGGTCTAAACGTACTCCTCTTCCTCTCCTCGCTGGCGCTCTACATCAGAACCGCGGCATTGCAGGGCAAAGAGTCTGCCGCTCTGCCGCCATGTATCCATCCGACAGACATGGAAGACGCCCGCTCGGCCATTGAGTATGAAGAACAGGAGTATACTGGGGCGCTCGTCTACGACCCAGAGACCAAAACCGCCGGCCGCAAGCACGACGCTGATGTCGAATACTTTGGGCCGCCGACACCAGCTCTCGACCGAAGGTGGCATCAATTGCTGCATGGTAGGTCTCTGCGCGATGCGGCCGATCTTGCAGGAATTGACAAGCTCTTCAGGTGAAATGCCGACCATGACAGAAGAGGAGGCCGAGCCTTACTTGCCAGAGTTGCTGCGCATCCCGAAGACCAAGTCCTACCACTTTGAGTGCGGAGCTCCCGACAGCGGCAGACCGGAAAGGTGCTAACGCTGAGAACAGGCCCGACATGTTCCACACTCTCCACTGTCTCAACGCTGTGCGCTTGGAGGTGTCCAAGTCGCTCTACAACACCACCTATGTCTCTCACCACCACTCCACGCGTGTTAAGCTTCCAGATGGCTGGGATGCGTCCCACCTTGAACACTGTCTCGACCGATTGCGCCAGAGCGTCATGTGCCACGGCGATCTGACTCCTTCACCGCTCTACTATTGGAAAGGCTTCAATATTGCATTGGGCAGAACTGGGAAGAGAACGTGCCGGAAGTGGGAGCCCATCAGGAAGTGGATGGATGAACGTGGCAAGAGAGGAAAGGTTTTGGAGTCATTCTAGATGCCCACATACACACCTAATACAGGATGTTCGGACCCGCAGCCGCGTGCTGCGAGCTTGTCCCAGTATACGCTGCACTTGGAAAACCGTTGACTCTGCTCTCCACGACAAATTGCATCTGATTGCTCTATCCTCGCTGCGCCTGTCAGCGATGATGCCAGTTTATGGTCAAGGGTCATCACAGGACCATGGAACAAAATGGATACCAGAATACGAGTGACAACCACCCTGGATCGTAAACCGCCACGCGTCAGTCCACGCGCATGCGGCATTGATGGCGCGTCAGCATCTTGAGCCGTTAGCACATCAAGCTTCATTGCAGTACGGACTGAAATGTGATGAGCACGCTCACTTTTCGGGGTCGAACACGAGTCTTGGCCACTTAGTGCTTAGGAGCTATAGCACGCCATCTTCCGCCTGCAGGTGCATAGCTAGTGTTGAGCGCAGCTTGCACATGTGGTCGGCTTGAAAAGGTTCCATGTAATAAGCGGAGGGACAACAAAGCACATCCGAGGACAGCGCAGCACATTACAGCACGACACCGCTCGACAGCCATGCCAATGCAATAGCATACAGCTCAGAAGTGTCCCAAAAACATCAGCATGGCCAGAATGAGGGACAGAGAGTCTCCGTTACTGATCGGCTTCCATAATCTGGCACGTGAGAGCTGGCTCTGCTGGCAGCAACAAGGATGTCATACCAGAGACGCGGTCGAATACGACACACCGACTGCAATCACGTCAGCGCGTGCTTCTTCCTAAATGACCTTCACCGGGAGTCTTTGCCGGACTTTGGTCTGGGAGCCGCAATGAGAGTGAAAATGTCATTGGAACTATCGCTAGAACGCTGCAAAGTCTAGACACACACACAAACACCAGCGGTCTTCATGGGACGTGGTCGAGGATTTTGTCTCCTGGCCTCGGTCCTTGTAAGTAGTCATCTGGCACGTCCATTGGCAACTGCCGCTCCTCGGCCCATTGCCGTATAGCGTCGAAATTCTTGCAAACATGTTTCGTATTGAAGTCCACGAATGCTTCCGGCTCCTTCTGGTCCTTCGGTTGCCACCACACCTGGCCAAGAACTCCAATATCGACTTGACACATCAGCTGCTGCCGGATGATATCGAGACAGTGCGCTGCGACGACAATTAGCGCACAGCAAAGCTGCAGAAGCGACAGAACCCCTTACAGACGTGGAATTGCACAACTGGCTCTTTGTTGACGAATGCGCCCTCTCCTTTTGCTCGATAATAGTCGATGTTGTAATACAGCGCCTGGCGAACAAGATTCAAACAATGGAGCTGGTGCAGGCCTTCGACATTTGCAGGATAACCTCCTCCATACTTCTCGTTGATTTGAACTTGATCAGGCCTCAATCCAACGGCAGGAGCGATGTCTGCCGGAATGCGTACGCCTCGATCTGTGGCACTGGTTAGGAGTGGTGGCGGATCCCTCCAAAACATTGGACTCACAATTCACACCCAGCGCTTGCCACGCAGCATCAGTCTCGTTGTTGCCTTTTTTGCGATAGATGTTTTCTTCCATGAAACTGCCATCAAAACGAGTCTCGTGGAATGTAATGTCGATGTCTCGGGTAATTGGCGAAGGGGCGAAGCTTTCGGTGAATGCAGGTCCTCGGTTTTGCCAGCTCAAAACCACCGCCACTGCTACTCCCGCAGAAAGTCCAATTGTCACTGCTAGAAGCACAGCGAAGAGACAGGCCCATCCTATATTCTCCTTTCGAAGTAAATGTCTTCTTCGACGATTCAGCGGTAGCTGGCCAGAGTCGCTGTAGTCATCATGAGAGGACCGCTCCTCGCTTTTCATTAGAGGTGTCGATGACATTGTCGTTGCAGGCGTTGGTTTAGGAGGGGAAAGAGACGAAGATGGGCAAAACAGAGGTTTTACAGCTCTCGGCTGAGCTTCAGATTCGGCTCTTGCATGATGCTTCCTTCTGGGCCTTGGCTCTTGAACACGAGCTCCATTTTTGGATGTCAGACCTAGCTGCGGAAGCTCACTCACACTCAAAGGTAGCATCGGCTGAGCTCGACATGGAGGCGTTAGCTAGACCTGCAGGAGTATGCGTCGCTAGCGCGGATCCATAGCGCCTTTTGTTCCGGACTCGCCCTCCCCACGGCCTGGACAAAGCCACTACAAGCGACAAACTTAGAACGAGGATCCGAACAGAGTGACAACACAGCCGATTGTTGTCACCATGCTGCATCCTGTCGTATAGGATTCCACCGCGCCATGCGGCGGCTTGAGGGGACCATGCGGCGTAGGCGAGGATTCCTGCACAAGGTTTCGATAGTCATCGCGAAGGTCACGAAGGGAAAGATGGGCATTACGTGCTGACACACCGACCTGAGGATCAGCTCGATGCCCGTGGCGAGGTACTCAGGCTGGATGGCATCCCATAAAAGAGGCACTCGCTCCCACGCTGCATTGAGAAGTACCATCGTCCAAGACAGTCTCAGCAGCACAACAGCATCCTTGACTCTCCCATCATTCCTCTACTGCTCGATACATCAACAATTATTCCTCTTCCACAATGAAGGCCTTCATCTTTGCCCTGGCCCTCTCGGCCACTGGCGCTTTCGCTGCTCCAGTCACACAGCCAGATGCTGAACCCGCTGCTGCTCCTCAGAAATACGATCGTTATGGCAACGTGAGTACCGTCTTAAAACGCGAGAATTCTTTGATGGGTGTAATGCTAATGCTAGAAGCAATAACAGTATGGGTTCGTCGATCCAGCATTTTGAGATTCTCTATTGGAGCTAACCATCTATCACACATGGTAGTCAATATGGAAAATACGGGTAAGCAACAAGAACAACGACCTTCACCCGCTCTCGTTCTAATCATCGTGAAAGATCGTACCAAAATTATCCAAAGAGCTATGCATGTGAGTTGTCCCGACGAAGCTGTTTTGATGGAACTTATCTCATCATGTCTTAGCCTACGGTACCTACAAGAAGCGTGAAGCGTCGACCGACGATCTCGAGGCTGTGCTAGATGCTGTGTTTGCCATCAAGGAAAAGAGAGAGGCCGAGGGTGGTTATGGCCAATACGCAGGTGCGTCAAATGCTAAAGATATCAAATGTAATGATTTCGTTGCTAACGCTCTCCAGGCTACGGGTGAGCTTGTACCTCTTCCTCCCACCATGGGGGCACCAACTGACATGAATGCAGCAAATACAACTACAACACGTACAAGGAGTGAGACTCTCTGCTGAAAGCGCTTTCAAAGCATCTACTAACCTTTGCCAGCTACGGCAGATATTCCCGAGCAGCAGAGGCCGCCGCCGAAGCCGAAGCAGCGCCGGTTGCGGAAATCAGTGCTGAGGAGTAATGATTGGATTGATGAGAGTCAAGATTGGACACTTTTGCATTCGAGCATGACATAGGCGGAACACGATCCTTACGAGTTTGACGACAAAGAGCAATGACATTCATTAATACCCACCTATTTGAGCGCTCGTCAAAAACGCTTAATAACATTGATCGAAAGAGTAATTCTATGTTGACAATGCCCCTGAACATGTCCAGTATCTATGCAGCTTCGTAAGCCAGGTCAAAGCAGCATCGTCCTTCCAGACGCGGATAGACCCTTGATGGCTGTTCTCACCTGTGTATAGCTCAGCAGGTGAAGTTGTCGTCTCGTAGAAAAGCGGAGAAATTACTTGGCGCGGCAGCTCGTTGGCGTGCCTTATGCTGCTTACACCACCTTCTCTGCGCCTTTTATTGAACCTTCACGACTTTGTCTGCGCCTTTTGCAGCCGACTGAACCGAGAGTTTCTAAACAGTAAACGCACCAACAGATGCTTGTCAATGATGACAGCTACATCCTGACTCCAACACTCCTGGTGGCTGGCTGCGCTCACCGGAAAGTTTAGAGGCATGTTTAGCGACCAGGACCACGAATGCGAAAGTCAAAATTCGGCACTCACGGGCGATGATCTTTCTGCAGAGAAGGCGGAGGATTTTCTGTTTGCTTTTTATCATACTGGAAAGAAAGGCAATCGACTTGACACAGTGCACGAGGCCGCACTTCCCCAGATCTGATCGGTTCCTGCGTTCGGCGCATGCTACACCGCAGCAGCAGATGAGGATGCTGACGACTTGAACCAAGCCGAGCAGAGCACGCTCAAGTGGATACGGATAACGTGCTTTGGTCCCTGCCTCGTGGTGGCGTATCTTTGGCTGGCTGAGTACGCTGCTTATCGCGAATGCGGCGGAAGCATCTCGCTGGCGCCGATCCCACGTGCGATGCGATGTGCCAGCAGGTGCCGAGTATGGAATAGCGCCTGGAGTTGTCTGCATCTTGCCAGCGATGCTGCTTCATGCACAGAGGCGAGCATCTTGAGACCAGCGAGCGGGGTCGTCCTTTTCCCTCTAGGCGCATCCGATCAACATAGTTCCAGAGGCGAAGACGATGTGGAATCTCGAAGCATGGGCTTTCAAAGTCAGCCTGGCCAATCCTGCTTGGGAGCTTCTTTCTCACTTTGAATATCACTCGTTCCGGGAATGTGCTTGGGTCGAGGCCGCCTGGCATACACATTGTCGCGGTCTCTAGTTGAATCTTTCGGAAGCGAAGGTGCGTGTTTGACACTGCTCTCTGTCCTCTAGCCCTTTTACTATGCACTCGGGTGTTGCCAATGCCGAGCTGCGGGTCGGCTCATAGCAATGTTCAAGCATGTTGTGCTGCCTTCACACCACGTAGCCCAAGTCAGTGATGCTTTCAAGATGGCTTGATATCCGGACGGCCTGGATGTCAACGAGCTCGCACCCTGCTGCGGGTGTGATCAGCCTCTATGCTCGCTTGCCTGTCCCGCTGCACATTGTGACGGAGGATGCTGATCAATCTGAGTTAGTAGACGAGTCGGACCACCATGCGAATGCGAATGCGTAACGCCCTCGGACGCCTCTCAGGAATCCGTGAGTTCTTTGTCATCTCTCACCAGGCGCCTCCGTGGCAGCCGAACGAAACGGTGGTGACAAAGGTGGGATACCTCCCACCATCATCTTCGCTCAGCTTGAGTGGCTACGTGGGATTCTTGTTCTAGACTCTCAGAGGAATGCAAAACAAGGTGTTAGACCCATGGAAAGGAACGAGCTGCGCAGTCCAGCCATCGCACCACCTTACAACGCTACATTGCGAACGGACCTCTTCAACTTCCAGCTAATGCGTGACGGTCATCAGAGTGGGATAGTATATCGCTCACGAGTCGTGATCTAGATGCAACGCGAGATGCAAAGCGAGATGCAAAGCGAAAGCCCGTCTGAATCGTGGGCGCTTGGAAAACATCGTCACTTCACCGCTTGCTCCTCATGCTGGGGGCAAGCGAGATGGCCCTGGCAGCGAGCACGCGGCATCGCCGTGCCGGAACAGGGCAACCAATGCCTGGAGAGCTGCATATCGATGCCGAATGTGAAGTCAGCCTGATGGGGATTGCTATGCTGAAGCCACGAGTGGTAATGCGATCGAAAAGAGCTCCCTCGTCCGTCGTCATATTTGAGCATGGACTGGACGCATCCTATCTCGATAATTACGATCTTGATCATCACGCTTTTCAATCCGGATAGTCTCTTGCACGGCCTCTCGCATGGCATATAGGTTGCGAGTCGTGGACAATCTACTGTCCGATTTCTGATGGCATTCACGCCATTACTCGGAATTCTCCAACTCGACGTGCTCAATCGGGCCTGCTCTCACAACATTCACAGATGCTAGCGAGGAAATCAATGCGGCTGTGAGCCCTCAGGGAAGAAATTGTGCTCAAGCTTCGTTGAGACTCAGCGGTGTCTCGCTTGTTCGATTTTGGCTCCCGAGTCCGTGCTCGCCGTCTTCCCAACCGTGGCAGGTCGATTGCAGGAGTGCTTAGCTAGCGTCGAACGACGGACATTGCATCTAACTTTTCCTTTTCCCAGACCAATGCTCAAGCTGCTGTTCCATGGGAAGCGCGCCACTCACCTCTAGAACAACGTTCGTGTCTGTGGCAGCGGCTTCTGGTAAGTCTCGACCTGTTGATGCATCTTTTCCACAGGCGGAGAGTGGGATTCTGAATGGCGTGGTGACGACGACAATGACCAGCTCTGTACTCATTAAGGCTCATGGACTCTAGGAATCATTCGGGATCCGCCCCCCCTTCGCTTCCCATTTGAGCCTTAACATTTCATACGACCTCTCGGGTACCACATACATCACGGGTCATGAGACTTGGTCTTTCTAGACAACTTCTGCTGTGACGCTCACTGTGCTCATACAAGCGCAGGTACGCGATCTGTGACATCTTTTGGTGTCGCTTGATTATGGGCCTCCGCATTCCAGACCACCGCCAGAACGCGCATGTCACTAACGAGGTTGCAGGTCCGCCACCGACCAAGTTTTCTTCAGGCATAACAGCGCCGTAGAGAGCTGCCAGAGACGCGACTGACTGCTGACGACTTCTACATAGAGTTGAGTATCGCTCGATATCCTACAAAGTGCAGTGCTACCGGCGTTCCCATCGCTACGGCTTCAGCGCCAGTTGATTCGAAGTCGTTGGCGGAGACACTTCTGGAGAATCTGGCATAGAATTACGCCTTTTTCTGCGGGCGTCATCAAGGGAGACAGCTCCCAAAAACCAAAGAGTAGCTGGTAATAAGACCGCCCCAACGGGCTGAGCTCACGCTGGATCGCGAAACGGGAGTGCCAGAACTCGAGACCAGAACACCATTCCCCAATGCTGGCGGTGTTGACACCTAAATCTAGCCGTATGTCTGGATCCATCACGATAAGACTAGACGGTCAGTCACTCATTTCTACAGATACTTGTTTGCGCGGATGAACGACGCCGATCTCGAGAGCGTTAATGATCCGCTCTCACGGAAATCTACGCGACATGAGCTATAGACGCATGTAGTGAACGAGGCCTTGCGATTCGTCTCCAGTACTCGACAAAACACACTCTTACAATACCCGCGTGACCGAGCATCCTGTTAATCCTTGAGGATATGCAAAGGCACCAGTATATCACCGGGAGCAGGCTCAGCCTTGCCAAGCGTTATGCGCTGCAATGCTACAACGCCAGCAGCCAAATGCGACGCAGCCAAAGCTCATCAATATTGTCGTGGACGCCTTCATCGAGCTCTCTAATTGAATGTGGCTTGCACAGACTTTATGGCGTATGCAGGCCCCGCTCAGCTCAAGCTCTTAAAATGTTCTCAATCAGCTGCCACAAAACAGCTGGAGTGCTTGTCTGTGCTTCGCAAACGCGACGCCAAACTGTTACTCAACTGGAACACCTGATGTCGGGCTATCGTCTTTGAGTTATCCCAGCCTTCAGGAAATTTAAATCTCTCAACAATCAAGCGACAACGGCAAAGATGGGTTTTGGGCGGCGACTGCTCGATAAAGCGATAAAGGCCTACACAAACGCGTCGGAAGATGTCTGGTTCTCTCGTGACATCAACAACCAACAGCTTCAGCATTGGATGATAGTTGTCAAGTACCATAAGCTTGAGTTGGTGCGCGAGGCAGAAGACAGCTACCGATTGAACTACGAGTACGAGCGTGGATGGACTGCTGAAATGGAAAGGAATAAGCCCATTGCTAAAAGTCGCGGGCATCGAGGCAATGGTTACGATTGCTGGGCGATGTGTCGAATAGGGTGGTGTCATTCCACCGACCTTGTTGTCGACAATTATATCTCTGCAAGGTGCGCAGAGCACCCGTCGACGAAGCGGTTCTCATGGATGGCTTGCCAGGAGTTCTTGCGCGAGATAACTGATATGGTTATCCACAAACGAGATGATCAATTCTGGAATTTCTTCTGGAATAATACGGATGTGGCAAGGCGGACTGTTGCCCAACTTCCCGCACCAGACGCTTTCGGCCAACCCAGCCAAACAGCAATGAGCAACCGCGGACCAGATGTGAATCTGTTCAATCAATATCAGAACAGCTTCGTGTCACAGCAGCAGCAAAATATGGCCATGAATAGCCAGCTCATGCAAAACAATCAAGCGCCTGGATATGGGTACGGCAGCTAGTTCCGGAATTCGATTCACCCTACGTCGTCTGCTTCCTGATAGAGATGGTCAAGACTTACTCATCTACAGATCATCTAATCGCCACAACAGGTGACACTGGGAGATGACCGCAAGATAGCACGAGGTTCAGTACGAGGTGGAATGGCGTGTGGAAAGACAGCACATCGTGTTCGGGTGGGAATGATGCCAGCAGATGACACGAGTCGTGTGTTGACGATCGTGGAGGGACAGCACATACGGCGTGACATTCAACTGGCTGATCTCGTGAACTAAGCCTTTTAGGAGAGTCTTGTGCAACAACGTTAAATTCATCCCGCTCTCACTACGCTGTGACGTAGAAGACCAGAAAAGCCTGCCCAGAATGGAACAGTTCGACATCAATCAAAGACTTAGCTTTCGGTTGTAAAGCCAACTCGCTCGAAAATTTTGCGCAGGCCCAATGAGGAGTTGGCGAGTCATAATGATTCTCGCTAGCACCCGTGGGATAGACTATCTCGGCCGTTCCGACCTACAGCTGCGATTTGGCACGATGCTTCCGATCGGCCAATGTGCAAGATTGACACGAGTGATATTGACGCTGGTCTTGTTCGGATCTAAAGTTCACTGATGACCTCGCAGTCATTTCAGCTACTACAGCTCGCCGCTCTCTTCCGCACACTGGACATAGGAATGAATATTTCAACCTGTCACGCTCCACTGTCGACCCACTCGCACTTCTCTCATCCTCCACGAGGTCCGCGGCAAGTTTCAGCAGCGTTGATCAGGGAACGTTTTGGGATCGCCGAAAATGTTTCCGCGCACGGGCTTCTTCTTAGCCAACCTGCTCATTGTCTCCAGTCTTGCTTACCCGAGCGGCCATGCCTGTACAGACTTCATGACGGAAATTCACGCTGAAGCGCCTACGGTCGGTCATAGTGCCCTCTCCTCCACCAAACTTACTGTCTCCCGAGGATGCTTTCAATTTTCTCGCATCAACCCTCAGTGACGGGATCGGGGCAACCACTGGCACCATCGGCAACAAAATAACATCTGGCGACTACAATATTTCAATGCGGTACTGCTCTCCCGGGAGTCCGAGGCCTGGTCGAGCGGAGACTATCCAAGTTTTCGTGCACGGCGTGTCGTATAAAAAAGAATATTGGCACGGCCAAGGTAATGTCAGATACTCCTGGGTGGATTATGCGTTAGCACAAGGCTTTCATACATTGTCGTTTGACGAACTTGGGCAAGGAAACTCGACTCACGCGGATCCTCTGTTCGTTGCGCAGCAGACTATGCGACTGGAAATCTTGCATCAAACCATCATAAAGTTGCGTGAAGGGACGCTCGCAAATTTTGTGCCTAGAGTCGCCAAGGTCATTGTCGTCGGTAAGCGCGATTTGCTTTTGTCTCTGGCTCACAGGGCTCCAGAGCGAGCCTGATGTTTATTTTTGATAGGACACTCCCACGGGTCCATTGGAGGCAACGCACTGGCAACATACCACCCCGAAGATGCTGATGCCTTAATCCTTACCGGCTACTCAACTACTCTCGGGGCGTTTATTCCCAGACTCATTGCAACCACCCCGCTGCCAGCCCTTCTTCTCAAACCACATCGATACAACGACCTCAAAGATCTCCTGTATCTCACCCTTCCAACCCTCGAGTCTCGGCGCCTGTTCTTCTATACTCCACACTCCCCCGGCGACTATGATGAAGCCGTGCTCTTACATGACTTCGAGACGGAGGATGTCATTCCAATAATGCAAGTGCTGACCGTTGCTTATGGCTATGGAGTGGCTCCGCATTTCACTGGCTCTGTCATGGGTAAGCATAGTTGCTGGAAGGCATCTCCAGACCGTGAAAACGTGTCTCGGATATCTTTGTACCTTTCACTAACTACTTTTGACAGCAATGGCTGGCGAGCGAGATGGCGTGTTCTGCAATTCTGTTCCAGATGCAGATTGCGGATCCGGTGATGATAACAAGGTCGCCAGAACAGAAAAGTATTTCCCTCAGGCAAAGAGCTTTCGTTCATACGTCGCACCTAGAACGGCGCACAGTATGAACTTGTTCTATTCGGCGCAAGACACGTTTCGTAGAGCACACGAGTTCTTGGATCAATAAGGGTTTTGAAAAGATAGGCGTGATATGACGAGCTCGGCGGTTTGCCTGGAGGAGGCATTGTGGCAACAAGGTGGCGAAACATGGCTGTATAGGGCCAACTTGTGCAAAACGATCAAGTACTTGGTCAGGACTTCAAATGCTGATAATTTGAGACGAGCCTTCTTCCCCACAGGGTCCGGCTTGCATATGAATATCACAACACCACTTCTATGACAGGGCGCACGATGAATACAATCCTGCGACACTGAGGCACCATCTCCGGACTACACTCGTCCTTGGCGCCCACGCTATGGATTCTATCGCTCCCGTTCCCCTCGGAGCTGCATGTTCTTCGTGGCGCCTGATGTAGTGATCCGCTCTCGCCGCTGCACTTGCCATGTTGTACAAGTCCCCATGGTCTCCTATACAGTCGCAACTGCATTGAAAAAGTAGCCAAACCAGTGGCGTTCCTCATTGGTGGAATAGCCGGGGTGCATATATTAGGACCCGGGCATTGATCCACCGAAATGCAGCTGCTCCACGGAGGTTCATTTGGGGGATTGACGATGATATCTTCGCACGTCAATTGTCAAGACGAAGCTATATAATTCTGAGAATGTGTTACAAGAGCATTCTGTATAGTCTAAGAATTCCCTCAGCATTGCACACACAGTAAAATGAAGCTTCGACTTCTCACGCACTTTTATGCGTTGGCACTCGCTCTGGTGGCAGCGTCACCTACCTCACAGTCAACACGAGGTGGCAATCCACCGTTCTTTCTCCTCGCCGGAGATAGCACTACGGCGAAGCAGTCAGCAGGCGGTGGGGGATGGGGCGCAGGTTTCCTCAACAAGACGCTCAAAGCTCCCGCAAGTGGATTGAACTATGGCCACAATGGGGCGACCACAGTGTCGTTCCACAATGGTGGAGACTGGGCCACAGTTCTGAGTCAAGTATCATCTCACGTCGAAGGCTACGAAGTGTTTGTGACGATTCAGTTCGGCCACAACGACCAGAAAGCAGACAAAGGCATCAGTATTGATCAATACAAGACGAATCTAGGCGTTTTCATCGATGAGGTCCGTGAGGCAGGCGGCGAGCCAATACTCGTCACACCACTGACTCGACGTCAATTCACTGGTACCCCGCCAAAGATTGTGGAGAATCTAGCCGCGGAACGGAAGGCCACCATTGAAATCGCGAAGGCGAAGTCGAGCAAGCACATTGATCTTAATCTGGCGAGCCAAGAGTACTGCAACGCCATTGGGACAGAGGCATCATGGCAATACAATTTGATCAATGCAACTAGCGACGGTGACAGGACACATCTCAATGATTATGGCTCTGTCGTTTTTGGCAGATTGGTCAGTGATTTGTTGGTGAACAAATATGGCAACCCTTTCAAGGATTGGACAGTGAAGAACAAGACATTAAGGGCTCTGTTAGCGCAGGGCATTGCTGCTTGAGCGGGTGAGCGGTTTATCCGCCGTTGCATCCGAATGTGGAGACGATGGGACCAATGCCATCGCAGAGGAATACGTTTGTAAATCTCGCGCGCACTGCGCTGATTATTATTATGAGCATTCGATTACTTCAGCACATCTTCTCTGCTGCGTGTCCAGCCGCGGGTCCACACAGATGAGTAGAGACGTCTCCGTCTCACGAAAAAAAGTGGTATCTTATGGTGGCTGCTTTTTGCCTTGATGTAGATGTAGTCGTGCAACACATTGTTCAATTCGCCGGGCACTGCCAGATTTCGACCACTCACAAGGCTTTTGTTTCAATCTCAACATGATCGACGGCCCTCGCCTTCTCAGTGTCACCAGAACCATTCGCTCCCACAAAACCCTTGCCCTCCATTTCTCGCACCTCTTTGCTATCCTCCAGCTCGCCGCCTTCCACCGCATCGACCTGCCCGAATATCTTGTCCATTCTCTCCAAGCTGATCCCTTTTGTCTCTGGCAAGATTGTAATCACTGACAATAGTGCAACAACATTCAACGAAAACAACAGCCAGTAGCTCTTTTGGCCAACCTCATCATTAAATCTCGGCCATGGCTGCGTGAGAGCAATCAAACAAATTGTCTGCCCCAGCAATGAGAGTCCGAATCCCTTGTCTCGCACATGCTGTGGAAATATCTCGCTCGCAATCGCAGGTGGAACAGGTCCATTACTCCAGCAGTACGTCAGTCCCACGATGAAAAACATGGCAATCTCGACAACGGCGGCGGCTTTGTTGTCATTGCCAGGGAAGCTGGTCGTCAAAGATGACAAAATGAGCAGGGCAATGGATTGTATGGTGAAGCCAGCGATGAGGAGTTGTCTTCGGCCGAATTTGTCGACAGTGAAAGTGTTCACCAGGACAATGAAGAGTTGCAGAACAGCTTGAATGCCGTTGATGGCCAAAGCTTGAGATCCATCGTCCCAGCCGAGGGATTTGTAGATCAAGGTTGCATACCTACACGTTCGAGGGGGGTTAGCGTACGATCGGCAGATGTCAACTCAAAAATCACGAGAATGGACTCTAAGCAGAGACACGGAAAACGATAGAGGGGGGTACCAACATTGTCAAAGCCGCAATGCCCCCGAATTGCTGTAACGCCATAGCATAGAAGCCATACGCCAAGCGTTTTCGCATCGCGGGATTGCGAAGCAGAGCAGTGTAGCCTGTTTCCGACCCTTTGCTGACAAGGTATGAATGTGAAGCAACCATCTCATGGAACTCAGCTTGAATTCGAGGGTCTGAGGGAGAGCCGGAGCGTAATCTTGCGAGAATTTTCAGCGCTCGAGAAGGATCGTCAGGATGCTTGGAGAGCACCCAGCGAGGACTCTGGGAGGTAGTCCCGCAATCAGCCTTTTGCCTCAGGGCCTTCAATCGTTGAATGCGTCGAACTCACCTCGGGATACCAATACGTCAAAATAACAAATGTTAGCCCGATTGGAAGCTGAATGAGGTTCGATACTCTCCAAGCGATGTTGTATGGTGACTTGTGGAACGACATCCCGTACCCCGCCCAAAAGGCAATGAGAGTCCCAAGTTGGTACCCAAATTGTGACACCGTCCCGACAAAACTTCCACGAAGTTTGCGAGGCGAGCACTCCGCGACGTACAGATTCGAGGCGATATAGACACAACCAAAGCCCAGGCCGGTCATTAGTCGGCCAATGATGAGCACAGCGTAAGTGTTCGGAACGACCTGAACCACACTGAAGAGCTTGTCAGTCTTGCATATAGCATTGTTATGAATCTAAGAGAGGGAAACAGAATAACTCACACGCCCAAGCACATGAACACAATAGATATCCTTAGTGCCCAGATTCTCCCAATCCAGCTCGCCAACATGCCACCCACGAACAGCTGTGCGAGACCAGTCGTAGCCCACGGGATGGTAGCAACAAGGCCTTGCTTATCGGCATCGATGTTGTAGTAAGTCGTAAACTGCTCGTCCGCGAGAATCACAGTCATAATGCCTGCATCATAGCCTATCTCGCGTTAGTATAAGCATTAGGGGAAGACAAAAGTGGCATCGGGACACTGTACCGTTGAAACAGGTACTAAAGATCATGCCATAGAGCAGAAGAGCCGCAAAGCGGTCCTCTTTGGGTAGAAACTTCTCCAGCAGCCTCATGATGGAAACCAACGGCCTTGTGCCTGGCCTTGATGCGCAATGTCTCGGTAAAACTGGCCACTGCCAGATCTCGCTATGCTGATCAACTTGCTACCAGCGGCGACATATTGATATAATAAGTCTTCGCATAGAGACTGTATACAGGCTTGAGATGCATAGTCCGATGCGGAGAAAGACGACTGGAGGAGGTGGTGGTTGATGCAGGGCGTCGCTGCTGTGGGGCCGGTGGGTGAAACCCCAGCATCTCAGCCAATGGCTGAGGTGTCTCCAACTCTATCGTTGCCATGTGGCTTGCAATATACGGATGTGCTTGTGCACGACAGTGTACACAGCTACTACCGCGGGACATTTAACGGCCGCCGTTTGCAGAGCATCACGCGAATGCGAAAGTTGCGGAATGTGTCGCCAAAATTCCGTACAGGAGCCGATGTACTGTGTTCCTTGTTGCTAGATGAATCTATCGCTTTAAACCGACACGCATGTGTCCCTTACCCCCTCTGTTTGCTCGGAAATAGTATGGCACGAATCTGAGCGTTTCTACCCTCTCTGACGCCTCCAATTGGACTTGGAGCTCCTTGGCGTCGACGACTGGGCTGCCTTTGACAATCTTCGGATCAAGTCGCCTTGCGCCATTGTGCAATGTCAGTGCAACATAATTGTCTCCAGTGGCCTGATCTGTAACCTCGCGTTCGTCCCATGTGCCTTCATGGTCGAGAAACACACTCTTGAAATGATCATCAACCCAAGGATTATCGAAATCCTCGACGCAATAAATGATAGGGCCTCGAGCTCGGGAGAGAGTATGCTGATTAGTCAAGGGATGCTGGGTGATCCATCTTGACTTCAGCGGGATTGACAGCCGAAAGGACTGATGAGTTGCCAACCACTTCGCAGGCAGAGTCAGGTATCCATCCGAGATTGTCGCTTCGTTGCAAGGTGGCTCCAGGGTGTAAGATGATGCCCAGCTGGGGACCCGCAGCTTCAGTTCCATGTCTACTCCAGTGCTGATGAGCTCGAAATCGATGGCGCCAGTCCAAGGATAGTTCGTCTTCTGGGTAATGTGCACATCGTTGTCGGCGACAGAAAAGTGCAAAGCGCTCGCCAGGTACAAGTGGGCTACCACTGACGCTGACGACTTTGCATTGTCGACATTGTACGACCAGGCGTATCCACCAATCTGTCCAAGGAGCCTTGACACATTGGGCGGACAGCAAGAGACCGTGAACCAGTCGCAGCGCTTAGACAAATCTGCATAACTGGATGCCAACTGGTTGTCATACGTGAAAGCTTTGCCGTCATATGACATTGAAGTAAGGACAGTGTTGAATAGGCACAGCTCCATGACGTCTGCAAAACTCCCGTCGAGCTTGATTTGCAAGAGACGCTGCGCTAACATCATGACACCAATCGATGCACATGTTTCAGCGTAACATCCGCCTTCATCCGAGCCTTGGGGAAGGAAATAGTCCTGGCCGAAGCCTTCCCATTGCTTTACAGCTCCGATCCCGCCAGTGACATACATCTTTCGTTGAGTCATGTTATGCCAAAGTCGGAAGATTGCCTGCTCTAGTTTTGTGCCGGAGAATTGAGGATCAATGCGAACTAGATCGGCAGCACCAGCGAGGAGGTACATGGCACGAACCGAATGACCCTCGATGCATTCTTGCTCCGCGATCGGTGCATGCGCTTGATGATACCACAGGCAACGAAACTCTGGATAGAAAGCAGGGCGTTTTGCTGGATCGTCGCCACGCTTCATTGATTCCCAGTCAAAATAATTCATACCTTCTTGAGTCTTATTGCCTCGCTCCGTGATGAAGAAGCGAGCCAAAGCCAGGTGCTTATCATTGCCAGTGCGCTCGTACAGGCGCAGTAGAGCGAGCTCAATCTCGGGGTGGCCGGGATATCCATGAAGCTGATCAGAATGAGGTCCGAAGGTTTGGCAGAGAAGGTCGACATATTTCAAGATCGGCTGCATCAGCTTATCATTATGATACAGGTCATGGTGAGCCAGTGCGGCTTCGATCAGATGGCCACAGTTGTAGAGCTCGTGCATATCACGGAGGTTGGTGAAGCGCTTGCCTGGCTGAACAACAGTATAGTGGATGTTCAGGTATCCATCCTCCTGCTGCGCGTTCATGATCATATCGACGAGTTCTGCGACAGCTTGTTCAACTTCGGGGAGAGTGTGCTGCTGTAGGAAATAGCAAGCTCCCTCAATCCATTTGGCCACATCAGAGTCCCAGAAGAGGTGGTTCGGTATAGGCCATACCTAGAATGTCGATCAGTCTACAGCCAAGGGTTTTGCATGCGCATCATCTCACCAGTGGTGCCTCGTCGTAGACCGGGTGCCTTTTGAGCTTGAACGCCTCGTAACGACCTGTCTGCTTGAGCACCTGCAGCTGGTATATTAAGGTGTTGGCCCATACTGCCTTTTGCCTCCGCCCTATGAGGCAACCTGGGTCAATTGCTGTGTTCCCAAAAGTCGTCTGCGGGTACGCCATGATTCATCCACTGCTGAGCGAGTGTATAGTATTTTTGGAGACTGCAACATGTGAGGATAGAGATGAGATGGACATGTGAGCATCCGCCATTCCACGTGGACTCCGTTCGATGATGCCGTCGACACCACCTGCCATGGCTGGCGGTGACGACGCGGCGAAGCGACGGCTGTGATTAGCGTGGGTCTTCCTCCTCCGGAGAGGCACAGGCGGGATCATTGTGCATCGAAAGAAGGCTGATGCCAGTTACACGTGCTTCTGCATGGAGCGGCAGTCTAAGGATATCGCTGAGTGTCGTGTCTGGCTCCTGATGGCATGATGCGTCAGGGGTGCCTCTGATTGTATATTGCAAAGGATGTTGACGAGCAAAGGAGATGTCGGGGTCCTCGGCCCCGATGGCGAATGGTGCCAAGCATGAAACAGATTTTCGGACTGGCCGCCGTCGACTCTTGTGCTGTACGCGAACTATTCATTCCCGCTCGAAGCACTGCTGGTTATCGACCATGGACCAGATGCTTCGGTCTCAGTGTTCGGGAAGCCCCGAAAGTGCGGACCAGATCAGTGGTGGAAGACTTTGGTTCCGGATGTGAACCATTGAGAAGTCAAAAGTCGCCACCCTCCGGAGGGGCGGAGGGTGCTGCCACGCTTGCTCTCGTGTCAACCCACGTCCTAGTGCCACCACACGTCTCGAGCCATCTCTCGATGCCCGGAATGCAGTAGCGATGGTTGTCCCGGATCCGAAGGACTACCGGTGCGACTTCTGTTCGAAAGCGTTCGGCCGTGCTGAGCATCTTCGCCGGCACAAGCTTATCCACATGCCAGGGGAGAAGCCCTTCAAATGCCAATACTGCTCTAAGGACTTTGTCAGGCGGTAGGCAAATGCTTTCACTTCTGCTCGTGTTGACTACGGGCTCATTTACATTCTCGCAGAGACGCTCTGAGTCGGCACGAGGGCATCCACACCAATGCCACCCCTTCGCTGCTCCACAGGGGCGGCAGGGCATGCACTCTGTGTGCCGCTGCAAAGGCTCGGTGCTCTGGTGAGGTTCGATGCACTCGTTGTCAAGAGCGGGGCGCCGACTGCGTGTATCCGGCGGGAGCAGAGGCAATCACATTGAATACTGGCCCGGCCGTTGCCCCGTCTCCCAGCACGACCGTGCATCAGTTTCCATATCCGCCACACGGCCAAGGGATCCAACCACCGCCTGAACAGGGCTCTTACCAGAACAGTGCAAACATGGCAGACGCCGGTATGATGGGCGGGTTTGATTTCTGGCACGAGAACATGGTCTCCAGCACAAACTGGCTGGAAGTTCTGGATCATGGCGTGCTCACCCACTGCACCTACAACCCTTTCTCTGGATTCGGAAATCCCATTGCTAATCCACAAGGCTTCGTTGAAGCGACGCCTCATCCGCAGTCTTTGCAAGTTTCCCATTCACATATTGCAAATCAATCTCAGGCACATAGCAACTCCCCGGAAAGTGTGTTCTCGGCCTCTTCGAACGCTGTAGCGGACAGCATCACCAGTCACGGAAGCCAAAGTGAACCGCTCCCTAAGCCCGGGGCTTACTATGTGGACGGTGAACCTGCGCGGCACCCCAGAGTGAAACGTCGCAAAACCTCTACTACGAGGCGCTCTACTGATTTGAAAAATTCGCATTGCTTGTCCTTGCGAATCCCCGATGGCCTGCTCAGTGCTGCGGAGGACTTTGTGAGGATCAACGCGGTAACATACAATGATCTCCAGAATCTTTATCGACAGCATTGCATCGAATGTCCTCAACCGTGGCCGTCGTATGAACCGATTGCATTGCCTGCGCAGGAAGTCTTCGAACATTTCCTTGGTCTCTACTTCAAACACTTTGATCAGATTTTGCCTTTCTTACACCGAAGCACTCTCAATGGTCCCCAGAACAGCATACTCGTGTTGGCTGCTGCAAGTCTCGGATGCCAATACTTGCCCGAGGGCGCAGTATCAGCATCACTGGCGACTTCATTGCATGAGATGACACGTCGCTGCATACTGTACGCCAGGGAAGATGGCACGACTACGTCGAGCAGAGACTTGATCAGCAGTGGCGTTGAAGTTCTGCACATTGTGGGTGCGGCTCACGGAAGCGACAAGAGGTTGATTAGATCTGCCATGGAAATGCGACCACGACTGGGTGAAATTGTCACCGATTGTGTGCGTCAAATCCATGCCGACAATGCTCTAGCAAATCTTGGCCCGATGAGTGATATCTCATGGACGAGTTGGATTCAGCGAGAACGTAAATCGAGGCTCGCTCATGCTGCTTGGATGCTGGACGCAAAATTGGCATACGAGTTCCAGATCAGGCCTTACCTTTCTCTTCGGGACACAACACTCCCTCTACCATGTCACGAAAAACTGTGGTACGCAGAGACTGAGCAAGAGTGGCAGTCACTTCGCTCACTTGACATACGACAGCCTGATCTCGGCACTGCTTTGCAGGAGTTGTACGTGGACAAGAAGCTGCCACACGAAAGAGGCGAGTTCGCGCGGGTCATCACGATACATGGTCTCTACCATCAGATTTGGGAGTGTGCATGCCACTTCAGCAACCCTCTAAGCCAATGGACACCTACTGCCAGCCGTCAATCGAGCGCGGAAGCATTGTCGCCGACCCCTGTGTGGCTTCCTGGTGTGCCGGCCTTCGTTAAATGGCAGAACGTAACCTGTGATGCTCTTGATATCTTGCACTGGCAAGCGAACGCTACGATCGGACAAGCTAGTGGCCTGGAGCACCCTACTGTGCTGCATCTCCACCTCGCAAGAACGGTAGTGCTTACGCCGTACGAAAACATCGTGAGCCTGGCTCAACACGTTGCCAATGGCACTGCCCATATCGACGCTGCTCGGACAGATCAGCAGATCATTACGCGCTGGGCCGTCCAGCACCAGTATAAAGCAAGGCTTGCCGCTATACACGCAGGCGTCGTCTTTTGGCACGTCCGAAGATACACTGTCGATGCATTTCATGAACCTCCAGCTGTGGGCCTGGCTGCGCTGGTCTTGTGGGCTTTTGGAACTTTTACCAATCGCAGCAGAACTTTGTCAAATGACCCAGCAACGCAGACCCCGGCAGCAAACGGCAACCATCAGCCACAACGATCAGACCACCAAGTCGCCGGTGATAATGAGGCAGAGAACAGCGGCAGTGACGATGCTACTTGCGAAATAATACTCATCGATCGTCCAACTGATGACGAACTCGTCCAAGCGTTTATTCGGAATGGAAATCATATGCAAGCACATCTCACCGGCGTCGGAGACCTCTATGCTGTGCGCGGACCCGAACGCGTTCTGGCACAAGCATGTAAGCTACTAGCTTCGCTCAGATGTTGGGGTGTAACCGCTTCTTGGCTGCAACTCCTGCAAGGAGTTGTCGATACTTGCCGAAGAGCCAGACCTGATTGATGTTACCATCACTCGAAACCTTCCGTCGCTCGTGACGAGAGCTCCGCCTAGGTTGGATACTGTGCATGGGGTCATTTTCAAAGGCGTGAGGCCTTGCCCCAGCTCCTACTCCACCTCAGCACTACGGGATGCAGCAATGTTTAGAATGGCCACCTAACTGTTTTGCTGTCGGAGTGGCCATGTCTTAACCTGCTCACTACGAAATTGCAGACTTTACAAAAGTATTAATGTTTAGAAAAAGATGTGGGAGACGTTTCTATTCCTTGCCGAAGCAAGCTTGGGCGGCTTTTACGAAAGCACCTACCTTATCGTTAAAGCAAAGGTCACAGGCCGTCATATCCGACAAGGTTTGAAACTCGCTCCAATTTTGAGGGTCGATAGAGACACTTCGAGTGGTTTTCTGCCTTCTCACGTCCAAGATCTTGTATCGTTTTCGCAACTCCTGCTCAAAGAACATTACGAAAACTGAAGTCCTTCATTCTTATTTTCAACATCCAAGAAGCGAATTCAATGATCCGCATAAATGGGTGCACGCAGTCTCCAAACGAGGTGATGGCTCAGCTATCAGAAGACTTCACTGGTGAATGTACCTTGCTATGATCTTCACTGTCAGCCCTTCACGATGCGTCTCAAGCACTTAAGCACGCCTTCGTTCTTCTCTGCTGTTTAAACCCTCCGGTATATCAGTCAAGATTCTAGACCGACCGCTTTACAACGCATTTCGCATGGTGACGACAATCCAGGGCCGAGAGGGATCAATCTATTTGGTACAAATTCATCATATCACTCTACAGAATGGATCCGCGGAGAGAGGATTCGATCTTGCCAAAGCATCAGATTCCGCTTTTGCTGAAAGAACGTCAGACTGAGTTCGCCGAGTGTAAAGTTTGGAACAGTATAGAGGCTAATTGGCATGCTCGTGAGCCTTCGAGGCTACAGTCAGGTGGGCCAAGATTCCACTGGCTAGAAGAGTTCATCCCTTCATGTACCTCTGGCTGTTGCTCCAGCCACTACCTAGCTTGATAATGGATGTCAGCGAGCATCACGGATCGATCGTCTTGGAGGCATCGATTCATGTTGAGGGAATACAGATCTGGGCTGAGAGAGGCACAGAGAGAGCCTTGCCTTGGTGCTTGAGTGTCGCACATCCAGGAAAAGTACAGACCACTATTTATCAGGCAAGTCTCCCTTCAAGTTAGACGCTTCTGGGATACATTCCACGATTTCTACGACTCGGCTGAATGTCGCACTAGTAACTTCGGCCGCTAAAGGTCGAGAATACAATAGAATGCAAGAGACGCAGAGAATTTCTGAATCCGATTGTGCGCAACAAGAACGGTGTTCCAGTGCACCGATTCAACGCAGTCTCCACCTAATTCATTCGAACATTCTCCAAGCCTGTTTTAGTCACCCTTTGCAGCTTTGCTCGATTGATCTCCGCCATTTATGAGCACAATCCATTTCGCACTTCCTATTCGCATCTAATCATGATGTAGACTTCGCTTGCAGAAGCTGCCAAGGCACTGAGTCTCCGATTTGCCGTATTCAATCCACTGTGGCCACAAAACATCTAGTCTTCTGTGCAACCATCCACAAGTGGAAGCATTCAAGCGATTCCTATCGGCCACTGTTCGGTGCCGTCGTCCTTTTAGCCATAGAATCGAGCGCGGCCAGATTCCATGTCCACAAGCGAAGAGAATCGCATCGCGCTAGGCTATATCGAAATTGCTATTTCGAGCGAGGCAAGACCCACTGTGAGCCTTGATATGGCCATTCTCGCAGAAAGTGTGAATCCTTCTAACATTCCTTGTACGACCTGGAAAAGTCCCTCACTGTGACGGGCACCGGTTCTCGCCCGGCAGGATATCAGATTTGAGTATAAGTAGGCACAAGTGTGTCGAATTTTTGGAATCTTGCAACAACTACCCATCACACTGAATCGGCCATTATGCTGTCCTCAACCCTTCTCCGCGGCATCTTGACTGTCCTTGCAACGACCAGCTCAGTCACTGGCCAAGCTCTCTCCTCGTCGGGCACCTTTGTTCTATACCCATACATCACCTCAGGTAATATCGACGGCCCATACACGAACCAGGCCATCGACAGGTCACAGCCTCTCGCAACATCAAGCGGTTTCGAGTCCGGCACCTACACTTCAGATTGCTTCAACCGCTACGTCTTCACCAGTTATGTCGGGACCCACTGCTACGGGCAGGATCAATGCGGCTTTCGAAGGTGGAGCATCAACGCCACAAATGCCGATCCGGATTGTAACACTGCAATCACTGTCAACGGTGGCTTCTCGAGCATGCTCATTTCTGGTCCCAACGATGTAGATGAGTCTGGCAGGAGAAACGTGGGCTGGAGTCAATCTGGCTGTGATACCGAAACGGGGACCCCTGGTTTTAGCATTGATGACTCGGGAGAGCAGGGCATCTTGCACTTGCGTTACGATAACCCGGCCGATCAGTCTGATGAGTTCGGGACGTTCTTCACCTGCTGGGTGGACGGCGAGATCTATGGTCCTCGAGTGTTCTACCGCAATGCCGCAGGAACGACACCAGACGGCTGTGCCGAGCTCCTGCTTGTGCCAAGATGGTAAGTGGTCGCTTTGTTGAATCTCGAATCAGTGCAGCATCTAATAGTCATTTCAGTGCTACGGATACTCCTTACGTAAAGGCGCCACTCACCAGTCAATGCTACCAAGGTGGCCTTCCAGCATAACCACAAAGGCTGCGCAGAACGATGTCGGAAAGATACACATCAAGGTGATGCTATAAATTACATGTAGACACGAAATTCGATTTCACAACTTCGCGCCCTTGGGCATGATTTTCATAGCCTGCCTCACTCCCAAATCTGCCAGAACCTCTTCAGCACCGCCCAGAATGGCATCAAACTTGTTCGTTCGATTGAACATCTCCACCACGCTTCCCATTCCGCCCCTGGTGATGCCCCTCCCACCAAAGATGTTCGTGGCATCATCCGCAATCTCGTGCGCGCAGCGCGTGCAATAAAACTTGCAAAGCGCGATAGGACCGCTGAGCTGCTTGGACTGTTCCGCATACGACATCTTGGTCATTTGATACGTTATAGACTCGATCCATGACTGACAGGCTTCGACCTTGGCAATCATGGCCGCAATCTTGCCACGGATGACGGGTTGTTGGATGAGAGGCTTGCCGAAAACGATGCGCTGGTGACTCCATTTGAGACATTCTTCAAGCACAGTGCGGGACCAGCGAGAGACCATGGCACACATCATGAAGCGTTCGTGGTTGCTGTACATTCTGTTAGCATTCAAAAACATGGTGGGCAAGGGACGGGGGCGAGGCTAACAAATTGGCCATGATGACTTGGAAACCAGCGTGCTCGGGCCCGAGGATATTCCTCTTCGGTACCTTCACATTGTTGAATTCGATGTAGGTCGTTCCAGCCGCAGTGGAGTAAGAAGTCTTGATTAGCTTCGTGTCCACATTGTCATCTCGCTCAACCAGGAGCACTGTGTAGCCCTTGTCCGATTTGCAAGCAGTGACAAAATAATCGCAGAAGACACCGTTGGTGATCCACTATCACTGTGAGTCAGCATTTTCGCCATCTCTTCAAATATTCTTGTGCTGCTGCACAACTCACCTTCTTCGTGCCATTGACAATGTAATGTTGTCCATCCTCACTCAACTCACACGTGGTCCTCAAACCTGCGACATCGCTTCCGGCGAAGGCTTCCGTAACTGCCAGGCAAATCTTCTTCTTCCCTGAAAGCACCTCTTCCGAAACTCGCTCCCTGAGCTCATCGTCCTTACACCACTGATGCACAGCGGTCAAAGAGATGGTCATACCAGCCATGTTTCCGTCCTGGAAACCTCTCATGTTCGTCCTCACGATCTCCTGGGTGACGATCAAGTCGTGGAAATAGTCGAATTCTTCTCCCTTGACCGCACCGCCGAACAATTCCCTACCCACCAAATGTTTCCCGGGTCCCAATCGACACGCCAGAAGATTGTTTGCCGCCATCTTATCAATCAGCTCTTGCGAGATCGTGGTTCCATCTTCCTCCTTTTCTCTGGCCTCGGGCTTGATATGTAGCTCGGTGAACTTTCTCACTTCCCTTTGCAACCTCCTGTGGCTTTCAGTGTAGTACGGACTCTTGAAGACTGGGTTGAGCCACAAGGGCTCTGCATAAGGAACCTTGCTCAGATCGCCTGGCTGAGGCGTGATGACCTCTTCCTCCTCGCCCTCTAGTGTTCCGAGGCATAGCGATTTGTACTGCGTCAGGACTTCCTGGCGATGCAGATTGTAGAATGCTTCGGTGGCATCTTGGCCAGCGACTTGACGAAGGACAACTTCGCCTCCGGGGTGGGCTTCCAGGAAATCGGAGACATCGTAGACTTTGTGGTCAATTATGAGCCAAGTGTCTTCTTCGGAAGTGTGCTGTAGTGGAGGACGTTAGCAGTGGCAAGAGGAGCAATGAGGCGAGAGCGGCATTACTTTGGCGACTTCCTGCCGCGTCAATGCTGGACCTCCTCCCATCGTAACTGTGGTTTATGGCTGGATGCGATGGCGCTGGGACTGGGACTGGTTGCCACAGAGGAATATAGATTCGCGAAACAGAACGGGTCTATGCAACGGCATCTTCACGACTGTCTCTGGTAACATGTCCCTCCATAGGCCGAGGTCCATCGCGAAGGTCAGCAAACAGGACCGAAAGACTAATCCAAGCCGATCTATTGGCTGCTGCTCGCAAAAGTGGATCCGGAAGAGCCGCTCTTGGCATCTCGTCGGGGACACTGCCGCGGGGACTTTCTAATCAAGAATTCGACTTGCTGATCTCTCGCAATAGATCTGTCAATCGAGGTACTTCATGAATGGCGAAAAACGAGGAGGCTCAGGACGTGGGTAAATTGGTGTTCGACCTCATGTGCATATTGCCGTAGGATACCTTCGGTGCTACCACATTCATGACTGTGCCAAAATTGGCAACAGTCCACATGGACGAGGCCAAAGAACGCATATTGTTTGGATGTAGTCAATGGAATGTGCGGTAAATTACCATATGGAGGGAGTCAGGAATCTTGCCAAGCTGGAAGCTTTGATGGGCAACCTTGATGGATACATCGACAAAAGTTATCCGCCTCTCGCCTCATCTCATCTCTCAGCCTCCGATTCGCACCGAAAGGTTCTATGCATGAAAATTCAATGCTCGCCATGACGATGCGTGAGTAATGCTTCTACTTTTCTGTCACACTTTCTGGGGCCACTTGCTAGCCTCCCACCTGAGCAGCCCCCGGCGTATACAACTCGAGCTCCACGCCTAAGACGCATGCTTCTCATTCACCAAGGTAATTCTGTACCTCGCCTTTCCCGCCTCCATGTCCACGATCGCCTGATTGGCATCCTTCATCGGAACTTTGTTGATCCAGGGCTTGATGTTCTTCTCTGCGGCAAGCTGAAGCATTTCCTCGATCTCTGCTGGAGAGCCAATCATGCTGCCGCCTAGCTTGACCCCCTTCCCGATGAAAGCAAATGCACTGAAAGATGAGTCGTCAGCGATCACATTCTTCAGAAAATGGATATCGATTAACGGCAAACGTACTTCATATCGGGCAACTTGTCCTCTGGAGCTCCAACCTGGATGAACTCGCCTTTGGTGCGGAGGAGTTGCAAATACTTCGACAGCGGCATCGAAGGAGAAGAAACGGTGCAGACGATCAAGTCCAGCGAACGAGCATGCTTCTTGTTCCAGTCCTTGTCGTCCTCAGTAGCAATGTACTCATCTGCTCCCATCTTGAGGACATCGTCTCTCTTGTCGGCTCTCCGGGAGATACCGACGACCTTCGAAGCGCCGAGGGCCTTAGCGAAGAGGACACCGAAGTGCCCCAGACCTCCCACGCCGATGATGCCGACCTGTGCAAGACCATTAGTAAACAAATTACACCACTGCTGCGTGATGCACTGCTCACCCTCTTGCCAGGCCCGCACCCATTCTGCTTCAATGGACTGTAAACAGTAATTCCACCGCACAGCATCGGTGCCGCATCAGCACTGTCCAACGCATCGGGAATCTTGAATACAAAATGACCATTTGTGCGGTTAAAGTCCCCATAGCCCCCATAGCTGATTCCGCCTGGACTTCCGCCTATATCCGGGTAGACTGAACCAAAGGTGTTAATGCTGTGACGGCAGTAGGGCTCTAGACCGCTCTCGCACTCCTCGCAATCAGGCTTGAGGCACGAGCGAGCCTGTGCTCCAACGCCCACACGATCGCCGACTTTGATATTCTTGCTCGCTGGGACTTTCGATCCGACGCGGACGGCTTTGCCGACGATCTCGTGGCCAACGCAGACTCTATGTGCAAATCATGTCAGCAACCAGCCACGCCTGTCTTGCTGGTGAGGGAGAAAGCACCAGGGAAATGGAGTCACGCACGGGTAAAGCGTTGGACCCCAGCCCGACCTCAGCGTGTGGATATCACTGCCACAAATTCCACAATGCGAAATCTGGATGTCGACATCCGTCTCCTCCCACGTCTTGGGGCTCGGGAACCTCTGCCAGACCATCTTTCCCTCGGCAGAGGACTTGTCGAGGCCCATCCAGCCTTCGAAGCTGTAATCCGTGGAGTCTGCCATGATTGTCGATTCGGATGATTTGTCCTGTTATTGTGTTGTGGTGGGGTTTCTTTTTGCCAGCGGCCCAAGTAAGTGAGGAAAGAGCAAGTGAAGAATCGAAACCTTCTCGTCCGTCTTTGAAACGACTCACGAATGACAGTGAGCTTTTGTATTCTACGGAAATGTCACGAAAATCGATGATGCTCGACCGATGATTTCTATCTGTCCGGTCGGAAGAGAGAGAACAGCCCACTTTCAAACACTCGTTGGGTAATGCCAGGCTAATCGCCGCCTATCGCCGGCTCCTTCCTCCGACACGTGACGTGGGCGTCGGCTGGTACCGTTCAGACCTTAATCGTAGTTAATTTTCGCAAATCTGCCTTAATCGGGGTCAATTCTCGTCATCTGTGCCGCTTCCATCTGCTCTCGCTTCTCTATGGTCCTTGGCTGCAGCGTCAATTGAAGCTCGCGACGCCGTGGCGATGTTGTTGACATCGGCTTTGAAAGAGTCCGACAGATAGCCAGGCATGCTGGCTATTGCTCTGCCGTACGCTCGACAGGAGATTGCGTGTTTGCGGTATCGGTGGCCGCGCAGTCCATGGGTCTGTCGCGTAAGAGGTTGGATTTGCTGAGAGACATGACCCGTCTGATTACCGCCAAGGATGAATTGCAGAAAATCCAGGGACATCTCCCCAAGGCTCAGCAGCAACTCATCCAAGACGTCCAGAAGAAGTTGACAGATCGTGACTTGTTCGTCAGCCGCGAAGAGAGCGAAGACTGCGATGTCGAGGATAACGACAAGAATGGCGTTCTGAACATATTGAACGACAACAAAGACCGCCTTGAACGCATCACACAGCAGTTGTCTGCTGCGACCCTGAAAGTGGGGGACCTTCAAACCACATTCGACGAAGGCAAACAAGTTCACAATAGTACGTACGGCACGGACCCATGAGTCGACAGCCGGGAATTGCTGACTGGAGATTAGAGTATACCACTCGTTCCGGTGATCAGAACAAAACAATCAACAGCGGCTTACGTGACTGCATCGCCCTCGGCGAAGAAAAACTGATTAAAATGGACGTCAACGAGATCGATACGTATTTCGATGATATTAAAGAATTCCCATCAAAGTACGAAAAGGAAATGGAGGCTATGGTCCTGCAGCCTGGGTTTCTTCCCGAGGCGACAAAGAACACGACCATCGACTCTGCTACCCATCGGTCGTCTGACGACGACGACTTGATGGTCGATGCCGATGAGGATGCTGCCGTCAATGAGAGCCTTCCACATGTAGAATACGAATAACTACTCGTGGATGCGGCCCACCTCCTTCCGAAAAAAGCGGCCAGAATGCGTCGTCCTTCGGTCTGGCGAAACGGTCACGTATGAACTCCAGGTAGAACGTAAACGACTACATCACTTCACGCACTTCTCATTTTACTCTATGGATTTCGAAAAGGGTAGGCGGCAGTTGCAAGTGGTGAGATTAAGAGCGATTAAGGTGCTTGGTAGACTTAAGCCCGGTTAAGATCGATCAAGTTTCAATTAACCTCACTTGAACCGCGGAGGCAAATTAAGAAGACATGAGAAAGGAAAAACCGGCACACATCAGCTTGCTGTAACTGACACTGATTGATTGTATCCTAGCAAACGACGTGCGAACTCAGCAGATGCATGGTGGAACAGCAGATAAATATTCCCCGGCAGAAGAACATGACGTTGCGCGGTCGACTGACGACCGCGGCAGCGAATCAGACATGCAGGAAGTAGCTCGATAGCGGTGTACGGAGGTCCCACCAGTTTACACAAATGTAGTGTCACCCGCACGCGGCCGCGTTCCACATGGGCTGCGCGTTGTAAGATGGGTTAACTGTAATTACAAAGCCGGAAGAGTATGGCAACAGCAGTCTGTAAGACGCGACCAAAGGAACTTGCCGCTCTCATGCACAACCACAAAAATGCCCACCACAAAGTCGGGCCCGAAGTCATTGATGGCTGGCGCCGTGCGCCTTGTACACGCTATCCTACGCCAGAATCTCCACAACTCTCGCGGGCTCGTTGACGTTGTTAGAGATACCCATACTTGCCATGGCCTTCTCCAGTCCTGCAACGTCAATCGTGTCGTTGTCCTTGATAGCATTTCTGCAAGCTCCCCACGCAAATCTCTTGTGAAATTCTTCGACCTTTCTCTTCAAAGCCGCCGTCAATGGTGACTGCTTCTTGACACGCTCATCGTGATCAATCTCGACGGTCTCCATACTGGGCACCTGTTCGAGAATGCCATGTAGCATATCCACGCAAAACCAGACGTAGGTATCTTCTGTCGCATTTGGTCCGCGGAAGCCATTGAAGATGCTATCAGTCGGGTCGCAGTCGACCCAGATTTTGAGTGTTCGAAGACTGGTGCAATCGCGCAGACCAAGTGCTGGGAGCACATTGTGACATCGCGGCGGCTTGTGCCAGCCAGGACCGAGTAAGAGCTCGATGCTCGTGATGACCTCGCGGTACTTCACTGGCAAGCGCTGAAGCAGCGGCTTCTTCGTGTTGAAGAACTTGCCGTGGTATGGGTGTGGAAAGAGGCGGATTGTCTGGCCATAGAAGATTTGGTAGGCTTCCTCCAACATGCGGCGGGATACGAGAAAGAGCGAGAGTCGTGGGTAGACCATCCGCCAATTGAGGGGGTCTGTCATGTTAACAGTCAGTGCCCGCTCTACCTACCAGCGAATGTGGAATTGGAGACTGACCGAGATCCAATGGCTTTCTGGTGCACAACACCTGTTCATAGATTCTGATCCGTAGCTCGGCCGGCAAGTCGAAGAAGCGAAACGGTTTGATGGGAGGGCTGGGCGAAGACGCTCTCGACGGAACTGCCGACGTCATGCGAGACGATACGGCGGATGAGATGGCGCTGGAAGCCACAGAGGGCACTCCTCTGCGATTCCTGCTCATCCTGGATCACTGCTGGCCTGTTCAGAGTACGACCCGAACGAGCTGTGGGGACGTTCGAGAGTGAAAGCTGCCCTCGTCGCTCTTGCACGCTCTGTGCAGTGGCTCAATGATGAGATGGGTTGGAGAAGCAATGACGCAGTCTGCGATGAGATGCCATCGCGTGACAGGACAGGCGCACCTGTCCGAATTCAAGCAGCCATCTTCGGGACAGCCGGAATCAACCGCAGTTTGGTATATGCTCGGGAGGAGTAGCAAAGGTGTCTGGGAAGATGAGGACGTGGGACGGGGCGTGTATTGTGATGAGACGAAGCGGAGGCGAGAGAGTCGCGTGATGAAGGCGGGGCTAGGCCGAGACGACATGCTTCTCGCGTTATGGTTGAACTTTACTTCACTTACGCTCGGAATCTATTGGATTGAACGATGCAACATTAAAAAGTAGAACGCAGTACTGTAGACGCGCAGGCATCGTTGTGCTCCCAGCTTCCACCGTATCCGACTCTGCAGTCCCTGCCGGCCAGAAAGTCGCCTGCCACGGTCCATAGCCCAGACGCTCACACTTGGAAGAGTCGAATGACCCGAACTCGTCCTGGGGCTCATCTCTCGCAGCCCTGCATGATTTTCGGAGATGTCCAGAGACAAGCTGATGCGGTCAACAATCGTGGCGTCCGCAGCGACCAGGTATTTTGAAAAGCTCATAAATTGGTTGTCTACGCTGCGACGGCGCAGGGTCGCCAATCAAGACGAAAAAGATGACCAGAGGCGCGAACGAGGTGGAGTTGAAAGTGAGCCCTTGTGGAGGCAGGTACACAATGATCGCGAACTTGAGCGATTGCAGTTGTGCTTGCAGTTGTTGTCGGTCAGGACCCAAGCTTGGCGTTACTCCACGGTGCATATTTGAGAGCACCAGGTCAAAAAGAGCACTTCGGTGCAGAGCGACATAACGTGTCGAACAGGATCAGCAAGAATCCGGAGCGCAACAGAGAATCAAGAGCGGTCACACGTCCGCAGGCGGATAGACAAAGATGCAGAGCAGCCACACCGCGTCCTCTCAACGCTGTCACAACTCCAATCAATTTTCGATCCTCACTGTTGCGCTGTAGAACACGCTCTCGGCATCATGGCGTACCAAGCATGATAATTTCGAACACTGCCGGATACTTGATGAGCGTCTTCACGATTTCCTCATAGCCCACATGCTGTTTTGATGTCTGGCCTTAACGGGAGGGAAGCACGTGTTCACGATGCACTTCACTTCTTGATAGGCCTGTCGCTCTTCCCAGCGTGTTCAACAGTGCGTCCATATGGCATGTGCACGACGAGCTGTCTATTTCTGCAGTGGGTGTTCAAAATTTCAACTTGTAGAAAGAAAGAGGAAGAGTCTTCGACACGCCGGAAGTATTTATGCTTCCACTCTTTCACGTGATACTAGCGGCGGGCTGCCGGGAGGCCGGGAAGCAACGGGGATGTGGGTCCCGACGTCCTTGGCGAATGAGTCTTGACTGTGAACAGCATCCAAATGGCATAAAACCCGTCGTACCTCGTCCGCGCCTGAAATGCCGTCGTTCGCTATCGAGGTGCCTGGCGAGGCGGCCCCACTGTTTGAAGGTGTTCTCGTCAACACATTGCGGTCGGCAGCGTCTTCAGATCCTACTCAAATCCAGACCGGCACAAAACAGCTTGCACGATGGGAAAAGGAAGCCGGCTTCTACAGGCATCTCCAAAGCGCCTACCTGAGCTCGGAACTGCCAGTCGAGATCCGTTATTTGGCCATTATCCAACTCAAAAATGGAATCGACAAGTACTGGCGGAGGACTGCGACGAATGCAGTGTCCAAGAACGATAAACAAGTCATTCGTTCGAGACTTCCCGAGTCGGTCCTGACCCAACAAGACAATCGCCTTGCATTGCAAGCTGCATTGGTGGTTGCCAAAATCGCCAGGTACGAGTATCCCAGTGACTGGCCCGACGCCGTATCTATCTTCGTGTCGGCAATCCGCCAAGCAGATGCATCACCAATACAGCTCGCCCGATCACTTCTCACGTTGCTTCACATCGTCAAAGAGTTGTCTACCGGAAGGTTGCAACGTACCAGACAGTATCTTCAAGCAGCTACGCCAGAGATTGTCTCAGTTGTCGGACACGTCTATGCTCGCTTGGTACACTCATGGCAGAGTACGATGAATTTAGACGAGATGCAGCAGAGTCTGCTTGCCATTAAATTGTTGCGCCGGCTGCTCGTGTCAGGTTACGAACATCCAAATCGGGACTCGGACGTTGTTGCATTCTGGAATTTGTCGCTCGAGCAGCTGGGCAATTTCCTGCCCATCATCACTTCAGTCAGCCCCTCAATTTCAGGAGATGCCCTGCATTTGGTAGGTCGTCACGCCGTGCAGCTTGCGAAACTGCATCATGAGATGGCCAAAAGTCAACCAGCGGCTTTTATCTTGTTACCCAACTCGTTGCAGCTGACACAGCACTACTGGGGCATGATCAAAGAGCTGGGCAATGTCTTCGGCTCTAAGGAGGCCGTTGCTTCTGCCTTGTCTTCGAGGATTGGCTCTGATGGCGACTCCGCGAACGACAAGCCGTTCATGGAGAAGATTGCACTCAAGGGACTACTCATTATTCGCGCCTGCGCCAAAATGGTGCACAGTCCTGCTTTGACGTTCAAGTATCGAACGCAGGAGGACAAAGAGGAGAAGAGCCGGGCCACAGATGTCATTCGAAATACTTTACTCACACAGGACTTTGTGCGAGAAGCCATGGAGATCATGGTCACCAAATTCTTCGTTTTCAGAGAAAGTGATCTTCGGGAATGGTTGGAAGAGCCCGAGGAATGGGAGAAGCGCGAAGAAGGCGATGGTGAAGACTGGGAGTTTTCAGTACGATCCTGCTCAGAAAAGCTGTTCCTGGACCTTGCCATCAATTACAAAGAAATCATCGTCGCTCCACTGCTCAACGTGTTCTACTCGGTGGCCAATCCCGGAAACGACAATGTACTGTTCAAGGACTCGGTCTACACTGCGATTGGACTGGCAGCGTCTGTTGTGCACCAGGAGCTGGACTTTGATGTCTTCATCAGAGATGTCCTTGTCTTGGAGGTGCAGAAGCAAGCCCCCGGCTACAATATACTCCGCCGAAGAGCTGCGATTCTTCTAGGGCAATGGATTTCAGTCAAGGTGTCCGATGCGAGTCGGCCGCTCGTGTATCAAATCTTCCAGCATCTGTTGAACCATGAGGACCAACTGAATGACGAAGTCGTGCGAGTGACTGCTGGCAGACAGTTTGCCAACGTTGCCAACGACTGGGAATTCAAGGCAGAGGCATTCTTACCGTATGCCCAGACGATACTGACGCAGCTCATGACATTGATTGGAGAGGTTGAGCTCACAGAAACCAAGATGGCACTCCTCAACACGATCAGCGTCATCGTTGAAAGACTAGACGTGCACGTTGTGCCATATGCGGATCGCATCGTGACACTCTTGCCCCCTCTATGGGAACAATCTGGGGAGGAGCACCTGATGAAACAAGGTATTCTGACCATCTTGGCCCGCCTGGTGAATGCCATGAGAGCAGAATCATTACCCCTGCACGCAATGGTCGTCCCGATCATCAGAGGCGCAGTAGAGCCCGGGTCCGAGACGCAAGTGTATCTTCTTGAAGACGCCCTCGAACTGTGGCACGCCGTCCTCACACAGACACCCGACGGATCTGCCTCGCCGGAGCTCCTCGATCTTGTACAATACCTCTATCAGATCTTCGAGCTTGGGTCTGAGAATCTCCGCAAGGCACTGGAGATTGCCGAATCCTACGTGCTTGCGGCACCACAGCACATGCTTTCGGATCCTTTCCGCTCAGATGTGTTCCGCGCACTTGCGTCTTTACTTGGTGGCCTCAAGGCTGACGCGAACGGAAGAGTCTGCAACGTAATTGAGACCAGCCTGCGGCTTGTACAAAGACAGGATGTGGCATCCTCGCTTCCTCTCGGGCAGTTCACCAATGCTTCATATTTTGTCACGTATACATTGGCATTCGCCACCGATCCTGAGAACGGCAACTTTGGGTTCTTTTCCAAACTCCTCCAAGGCCTCCATGGGAGCTGGACTGCGCATTGTAGCACTGGGCCAAACGCGCAAGAAGCACCCGTTGATGGAATTGTCGAAACCGACTACTTCGCCATTTTCGCTCGAGCCATTCTCGGCTCACTGGAAGGCTTCATCCCCACCCTCCAGAGTGTCGCATCAGGCACTCTCAACCAACCCGACGTCTCCGCGACACTCAAATGGTTACTAGAAGAGTGGACGTCCCACTTTGAGAATATCGGCGATCCGTCGCGCAAAAAGCTCATGTGTTTGGCACTCACCAAACTTCTTGAAACCAATCTTCCCGTCGTGCTCGAGAATTTGCAACTGCTAATGAGCATATGGACGAGCATTCTACTTGAGTTGAGAGAAGACGAAGCAGATATTGGAAGTGATTCCCTAGTCTGGAAAGACAATGCCGCAAACGAAGAGTACGGCCCCGAAACGCCGGAGGACGCAAGGAGAAGGGTCCTTACCACGGGAGATGAGGTGCATACAGTTAATTTGCCGCAGTTCATCAGGCACTACTTGCAGAAAGCAATCGAGGCTTGTGGAGGGCAGGACAAGTTTCAAGAGTTGTGGTTGGTCAATGTTGACAAGGAGGTTGTGAAGGCTTTTGGGGAGTTGGGTGTCATGTAGCGGGTCGAGAGGATGGTAGAAATCGTGACTGTCGGCCGGGGCCCGTGACGTGGATGCGATCGTCGTTCTTAGGACGGGACGACAAGATCCAGCAGGTCCTGCAATCAGCCCAGGTTGATTGCAACGACGAGCGACCGAGAAGAAAGAGGTGCGGGCTGCGTGGTCATTGGTATGCTAGATAGGCCGGCAACGAGGCAGAGACGTGCCGACTGGTTTGCCACCGCAACGATCGAGGCATCATGATCAAGTACGATCTGCTTGGAGTACATAAGGCAGCATCAATGACCGAAGACGAGAACGCGAACCATCCGTCCCGGGTCCAGATTCGCTGGAACTCGTGGTTCCGATGCAAAACGTGCATGTCCCCACTCTGCTTGGTTGAGAAACGCAGAGGCACGGTGGGAGGTCGCAACGCGTGATCGATATCAGAAAGTTCATCGAAACCGTCGACATTTCAGATGCTTTTGCAGCTCGTTCACTCGGCGGCCCGAGTGTCGTGAATGAGTCGGCGAGCCGAGAAAGCCGAGCAAGTGTTCCCTGTATACTGGCACACGTCCAACGCTCCGTACCTGCACACACGAACCAGTCATGCTCAGGTCCGCATTCTTATGCTTTGGCGGCATGGGCTTACCGCGTTGCGCAAGGTGGCATATCCTTGATTGGAACACATGGATGAAGCAAGTGGCGTCCTATTCTTCGGACGGGCAGCCAAAGGTTTTCACAATCGGAGCCGGGCTTGACGCCTGATGGATAGATTACGCTGCCACGCTGTGCGGGAAAGGTGGTGCGACAGGACAGTACAGTCCGCGATTGCCACGGCTGCCGTGTGGACGGGCAGCATGGCTGGAAATGATGGGCACACGTGACGGGTGGAGGACAGAACGGGATTGAATGAGCAGAACGCGGACCGAATGTCAGTGCCTTGCACACCGCTGTCTTGGACGAGGCTTCGCAAGGAAGGCTGACCCAGATCCCGTTCATCACCCCAAACAGTAGCCGCCCTTAGCCCCATGCCGTAGCATCGTGAGCCCAATCAATCCCAAAGGAGCTGCACGCCCACGTCATTGGCGATGAGACTGCTGGTGCCAACGCAGCGACAAATGCCGGCAGCGAAGTGAGATCGAGCCGCGAAAAGAGCCAGACTGGTGCAAGTGAGGGAGTGAATGATGAAGGGAGTGTAGTCGCAAACAACCGTCAGCCACAATCTTTTGCCTCGCCCGCCCTCTGTTGCGTGACAGAAATACATACTCTCCCTCACCCATCCCGCCGCCGACAAACGAGATTTCTTCGAAGAGGAGGCCGCGCCCCTGTTGTCACTCTTTTCCAGAGCAATAGCGGAATCCAGTGGAATCTTTGCCATTCGAGCACCTGACGTCCGGATCCAGACACATTCGCCAGTGCGAGAGTCCGCCTGAGTCGTTCGCTCGCGTGCTGAGCTCGAGGCAGCCTGCATAATTGCCGCGACCACTCACTCGCTCTATTAATTTCACGACATTATCGACGAGGCCACTCATTTCGACGAGCCCAGCACCAGCATCAATCCATCCATCCATCCATCCACCCGCACCGCACACCAGAAGCAGCTTCGAGGGAAAACGAGGTTGAGCATCTGCGCGAGGCCAGCATCCCCCGGCTCCGCGCCCGCCGCAT